>JABJVR010049379.1:14236-59604 GCA_025773905.1 Chitala chitala | reverse complement strand
CCGGTGCTCTTTTTTTTGTGCGTTTTACCCCCCCGGTTTCACCCCCCCCCCCCCCCCGCTGCTGCCACATTGTCTCTCTTTCACACACACACACACACACACACACACACACACTCAGTACCCTCCCATTTTGGCCTCCCCTTGTGCTTGGTCCTGTACCTCTCAGGTGTCCGAAGTCACAGCACATCCAGCCGTGTGCCTTTTGAGAGGAAAAGTGTTTTTTTGGGGCCCGGCGTTCAGCATCTAGCTTAGTTCTTTGTCTGAGAGTACCGTTTTCTTACAGAAGCTGAGTGCTGCAGGAGCAGATTGCTGAGACCCACTGGCATCACAGTGTGGTATGGCTTATGTAAGGCTTGTAAACAATTGATAACATTTTTTGTCTGAGACTACGCTCAGTTTCAGCATTAACCAGAATACAGACTAAAACCACACAACATTTGATATAGACTGACATATTTTTTTTTTATCATAACAAGTCTGACCTTCCGTACATTAGTATCATTGTAAATGTATCACAATACTTAGTTACATATTACGGTGTATAGTTTAATGTGTTCATGCTGAGAATGTGAATTAAACAAAGAATGAAACTAAACTTACAGTAAAAAACCTTGTAGAAATGCAGTGTGCTGTAGATTTGTAGGCATCAGTCTTTCTCAAACAAATTTTTGTGTGTGTAAAGCAATCACTGTCATTTTGTTAATACAGAAAAATATTTTGTGAGTGAACAATAAAAAGGTAACCACTGTGACATAAAATGTGCTACAGTTACCTGGACTTTGTTCAGGAAGCCCCCAGGTTTCCCCCACCACCTTGCACCTGAAGATGTACCTTGAACCATCTTGTTTTTACTAGTCTCCATGGCAACTGCATGTTTACTCGAGATGCATGTTGGAACAGCTTGGAACAGGTTGAGAAGAAATGTGTGGAAAGTCTCCTGAAGCATAGCTCATGGTGGGGACTGTGAGGGGGAGTTCAGGGTGACACCGTTTGCATCTTGCAAACCTTAGTTACCTTCTAGAGAAGATCAACTCTGCAGACACTTTTTTCTGATTTCCTTTTCTTGCTGTTGGTGTCTGGTCGAAATTTTTGTCTTCCTGACAATTTTTCTATTTCATGCTCATTAATGGAACAAAAGTATAATTTTTAAATTCAAGATGAGGTTGTCTTGTAAATCTAAACTGTTACTCATGTTTACTTGGTAGTTGAACTGTTTGTCTTGCCAGTTTTTATTAATATAAAAATGTAAGCATACACATCAGCATATAAGTGGTGCTTAAATTGACTTTTTTCCAATTTTTTTTTTCTAAAATTATAGGCGTACTGTACAGTATAAAATTTAGTACTCTTCATGCCAAATGTGCTCTCTTTCAGAACTTAAAATCTCTATGTTCTTAATGCATTTTAAAAATTATTTTCAAGAAAATAATGCGTGTGTCTGTGCGTGTGTCTGTGCGTGTGTGTGTGTGTGTGTGTTCTTTCAGGCACCTGGACAGTGAGCACACCCTGGATGACCGGAGCACTGCACAATGCCGTGTTCAGATGCAGGTGGTACAGCAGCTGGAGCTACAGGTACCTGTGCCATCCCATCTGCCCTTTCTGCCCGCTGCTTCTCTCCGACCTGTACACACAGCATCGAACAGTATAAAGGCTTTCGGAGGTGCCATCAGAAATTAGCTGCAGGGCTTGGTTTTTGCTCATGCTGTAAAACACACATTCCCACATTCCTGATGGGGTCTCAGAATAGGCCGCACGCATGTATCCAGTGATTTGGTTTGGCGCATTGATGTTTGCTTTGTTTTTCACTCTAATCAGAGCTCGCCACTGTGAGTAGCATTGGATTGCAGCTCATATGTCGTAGTCTTGACAGTCCAGTTCTTTAAGGAATCTGTTATATTTACAGACCATGACTTCAGGGTCACTGCACCTTTAAAGCACACTGTTGGAACTAGAGAAATATTTAAAAATATAATGCAGTAAGCAGAGTATTCTGTCTATACCAGATGAAGAAACTTTTCATAGGAAGAAATTGCTGTTAGTCATTTCTGTGAAATTTACAAAGCAAATCAATTACTCATGAAAGCTGAAATCGGTTACATTATGACAGAATGAACTTTACACAATACATCTAAGTTTTTATTTATTTATTTTCACAGTACGTTGTTGTCCAGATGGCATGTCAATACATGCTCTCCATTGGTTGGAATAGTGGGATAGCCCTTTACTGCCCCCTTGTGGAACTAGTTTGCCTAACATGTAGAGTACATGCCAATTACATGGGTGCAGAGCATCCAGGCCAGCCGTGACATGTCACACAGGTACTGCAGGGTGATGACAGCGTCATCAAAGTCAAGATTTTTCAGTAGACATTTGAGGTTTTGGATGTCGGGAGTGATCGTTGCCCGTTATTGAAGAGATGTTATGTCTTGTGTCTGCACACAGCTAGCTAAGGACAGAGAGCGACTCCAGGCAATGATGGCTCACTTGCACATGAAGTCCTCTGAAATCAAACTTGCTTCACAGCCGGTAAGTCGTAGTGTTCAGCAAATGGACTGACAACTGGTACGCTGAACCTGGATCCAGGATGGCTGTGTGCTTTTGGGATTGTTAGGCAGGACTGTTATAACAGTCAAGGAAAACGGTAAAGTTTTTCTGTTAATAGTGTTCCTGCTACCCGGGCTTGCGTGCGACTGTACAAAATTGGTCAACATGACCGTAACTAGGCTAGCTTCAAAACGAGTCGGTCGGCGCACCCGTCTACCTGTTTGATGCAACCATGTTGAAGTTCACGTGCATTTCTGTGTTGAAACCGCAGCTCGTTTGAACGCCGTTCATAAAAAGCTGCTCTTTGTTTCTCCAGCATATGCCCAACCCTGTAACAGCATGAGCGTTGTACTATAAGTTGCCTTTAATAAGCAGACCTACACATACAAACAGTATGATGGAATAAACAAGTGCTGCCAGCTTTTGTGCTCTTGCAAACTTCTTGTGTGGAGGCATGAGTTCTGGCACCAGGTGGAAGTGTTCAGGCTTCCAGTGCTGGGAGGCAGGCAGGCAGGCGGGCAGGCAGGCGGGCGGGCGGGCGGGGCGCCACTGACAAAGGCAGCTGTGTTTCCCATGCGGTCGTGTGCAGCTGCCATGCCTCTCAGTAGCTCTTCTAATGTGATAATAAGCTTCAAGCTCTTTTCGGTCAGCCAGTCATGCCGTTAACGTGACAACGGCCAAGTAAACAGTTTGCGAGAATTTATTTCCAGATTTATTGCGCTTTCTGCTTTTTGTTTTTTTTTCACATTTGTGGCTTGCACCTGTGTACAGTGTAAGGGTTAGGGTTCCAGACACTCAACACAGAGGACAGTGGCATCAACACAGGTTCAGTAGCTGTATTTTTATTTATTTATATATGTGTGGCTTCAGTCCTTCCCTCTCTGGTACAGTCTGAAGTTTAACAGGGAGTTGACATGCTTGTTTGGAGTTCTCTGCTCAATTATTTCGGTCTTGTAACTGTGGCAACCCTTATGCCACCCCATTAAGTAATTGTGAACAACTGCACTTCCCCTGGTCACCCCCCCCGCAGCCAATTTTATTTAGCATGCACAGATTAGAACATGTTTTCCTGTTCTATATTTGGAGCTTCAGTGAGTGCTGTTACTCTGTGAATGAGTGAATAAGTGCTGCTAACATTTCAGCAAGAACTTGCTGAGACCCAGAGGTCTGCAGAGGTATCGACAGGCATGCAAGGGATGAACTGTATCATGTTAGGGGGTCTGCTGACTGAGGGTGTCACATTGTATGATGCTGTGATCTTTTGGAATTAGGAGATACAACAGCTGTCTATACTACTCATTTAACGTTATTTCTTACTTTGGTTTTTTCAGTTGAACCTGGTGACCAACTCCACACACTTGAAGGCATCTGCCCTAGAAGGGTCCCAGCCCTTAAGTTCATCCAAAAATCCACCTACACCCCTTTCCCAGACCCTGTCAATGATTCACGCACATAGCCCCCCTGCCATGGGCCCCGTCCGGAAGCGCTACTCAGACAAGTGTATCGCACCCCTGTCCCCAGGTAGGAGCTCATCAGGTAGGGCTGCACTGCTGAGAGCTACACAGTCTGGAATATGTGGTTCTGGCATGACCTTCACTGTGCAGCATTACATTATACAGCTGATGAGTGACATGGCAACAGCAAGAATCTGAACATAGGCAGGGAATAATATTACTGTTACAGTGTGGGAATGGAGAGTATACAGTAACTACGATAACACAGCAGGACTCTCTCTCCCTCCCTCCCTCTCTGTCAGACATGGTCCAAAACAAAGAGTTTTACAAGAGTGCTGAAGTAAGACCCCCGTTCACATACGCCTCCCTGATAAGGCAGGTAAGGAACCTCGTGTTCGTTCAGCCTCTTCAGCGGGCTGTTAAATCAGTGATGTTTACCATATCCATGTGCACCTGCAGCTCTTATCTCTTTCCATTAAAACAAATAAACAAACCAACAAACAAACGTAATTTACATGCCATAACATCAACAGAATTGAACAATGCAGCATAATGCTGGGATTTTCTACGAAAAACAATTTTAAAACGACGTACATTTTTTTTAACAAGACATAAAACAATAAGCTGTATTTAGGGTGGTGTTTGTAACACTGGATAATTAAACCCAAGGTCTGTGGTTAGACATCATGCTCTTGTTTGCCTTTCTGCAGTTTAGCCAGTGTTGCTTAGGATAAATAAATGCCCTGGTCCACCTTGGGCCACCATACAGAATGAGTCTTTTCTTGCAGTGGTGGCTCCAATGACCTGTCAATATCCTTATTATTATTATTATTATTATTATTATTATTATTTCTTCCATAAAGAGTTAGTCATGGTCAATCAAGCATGATACCGGTGTGCTTTTAGTGTGTGTGTGCAGCGTTTCTGATCTCTGCTGTCATTCCTGCCGTACCCTGTTCCAGGCCATTCTGGAATCTCCGGAGAAACAGCTCACACTGAACGAGATCTACAATTGGTTTACTAGAATGTTCGCTTATTTCAGGCGCAACACAGCAACCTGGAAGGTAATCAGATGACAGGCATATATGCAGAGCTTTGGTTTTTGTGGTGTTTAAAGGAATGTACCCTCAGGTTAGGCATGGAATATAAATGAATAAAATATTAAAACTTTAATGTTGCAGATCACAGTGTTCCTTTCTAGCCATGGTCCTGAGATAGTTTTTTCTCAAACTAGCATATACCCATTGATATAAAACTGTAGAGGACCTAGATTCTTGACTTTTTCCTTCATTTTTTCAGGTTTTAAGGTGACTGCTGTGGGTTCACACACTACGTGTGTAGTTAGTTAGATCTGTATTGTTTAATGTTTGGGTTCCTGTGTGTGACTAAAGGCTGTATTAAGTAAATCATACTGCCTTGAGGAATGGTTTGTGTATATAAATCTACAATATATTATAACCTTAATGTGTGGACAGTTTTTGGGTTATATCTATCCTGTGTTAAATTTTTTCCATCACATAAACTACCTTTTTGTCACTGTGAAGTACCCATATCCGGCCATTTGTGATCTGACATGAGGGATCCCCTCTTCCTTTCTGCAGAACGCAGTCCGCCATAACCTGAGCCTGCACAAGTGCTTTGTGCGTGTGGAGAATGTGAAGGGGGCCGTGTGGACGGTGGACGAGCTGGAGTTCCAGAAGAGGAGGCCACAGAAGATGAGCGGGTGGGTGAGCCTCGTGTGCCCGTCTGGCGTGCTAGCCTGTACGGCTGCCATACGTTGACCCCTGGCCTTCCTTATGCTCTTGGCTGGTTGCTGCATGTATGGAAAGGCTGCTGTAGATAGTGCTGCATGTTTGTAGTGCTTTGGATCACTTGCAATCATGTGTTTTATCACCTACCCCCACCCTGTCACATTCTTTCTATTATCATATTTCTCTCACTCGCTTACTCACTCACTCACTCACTCACTCACTCACTCATTCATTATTACTGTTGACCCGTTGAGCACAAAAGCAAATGAAAATAAAAGAAAACATGCTCACTGACTGTCGCTTCCACTTGCGTAATGCAATGAAAACATGACAAATTACTGACCTCCTCACCCTGTACCTGGCTGCAGGTCCCCTGCCCTGGTGAAGATGCCCACCAGTCTGACGTACAGCCCAGCTTACAGCTGTGCATATGAGGTAAGATTCAAATAAGGAACATGCTTCTCATTAATCCTGTGAAGCACAGTGCTTAATTAGTCTCCTAAAGCCCCCTACCTGTTAACATTGTAATTTGCTTTGAGTAAATCATTAGTTATTTAAATGTAATACTGTGGCTATTATTTTGCCACTAAGGTGGAATTCAGCCACCAAGGTTCCGGTCCTAAGCCCGGATAAATGGGGAGGGATGCGTTAGGAAGGGCATCCGGCGTAAAACCTGTGCCAAATCAAACATGCGGTTCACAAACAAACTGTGGCTATTATTTTGTAAATTTTTACATTATTTACCGTTTGTTTTCAGGCTTCACCTGCAGACAAGCCTGTCCCTTTTTACACTAATGCTTCTACGAGGAGTCCCCCAATCAGCACTCAAGCCACTGGCCCCCAGGAAGACACCAATGGCATCACTGAGGACAGCGCAAATGGGGAAGAAAGCCCCGGGCCCTCCGTTCCATCCACCACGTCAGTGTCCAGCTCATTCGTTCATCCATACAGGACAAGCAGAGAGGGGATTGCTTGGGCTGAGGCTCCCGACATTAGCCTAGATCATGAGCGTTGTTTGGAAATGTTAGTGTTGGGTACAAATGTTTGAACAAAATGTCTGTATTCTACATGGGTTTTTTATTTTATACCTTCATTTGGCCACATTTCATGCAACATTTCCAATTACCTGATGTTCCTTTCACACAAGAATGTTCTCACTGTGTAGAATGTCTACCATGTTTCTTAAATGCATGATATGTAGGTCTTATTGTCTTTCTGACACTACATTTACCGTCGCCACACGTAATTGAAGGGGTGTATGTGTTTTGGAGCAAAATGGAGAACATGGATATCCCACAGGCTCCAATGTTTTTTTTTTCATGTGTTTGTGTCATCTCCTTAGGAATGAAGCGTACGCCAAAGAGGAGCACGACGCAGAAGAGGTTCCAGAGGAACAGCAGACCCAACATGAGGCAGATGACGGCCACCCCAGGAGTGACAACAAGTCTGTTGTCCCGAGTTTCTCCTGAAGGACAAGACAGGTGGATCGTATAGCTCCAGGAGAACAACTGGACAGTTTTGGAGCAAGAGGAGATCCGTCACAAATGACAGCATCAGAATGTTTCAATTCACTGCTGAGTACCACTGAATGCTGAAAGAAATATACAGTGAAACCTCTTCTTACGTAGTATTTTCTAATTGCAGGTCCTTTCTTTTGACAAGGGATTGGGGGGCAAAGGGCGTTTTTATTTACTGGGTGGATTTTGCTGGTACACGGGGCTTCCTCCTCTTCCCTTTGAATCCTGAAGCTCATATCGCTTGGGCTCAGCAGATCCTCCAACAGTGTCAGAAGCCAGGATCAGCACCACACATGGGTCCATTTCATAGGCACTGCATTTACTCCAATTCTTTGTCAGGATTATGGGGGTGTACAGGGGTCAAGGGGGGGGGGGCAGGGATTATATTTTACTGCAATCTGTGTTGTGTGCAGGCCCCGTGCGTGAGCACAATTTAGTCATTTTATAATTTAATTTGAAGTATAAGTAATTATAAATTTCACTGTATTTTTTAAAAGCCAAAAACTTCATAAAATTTTGTTTGTATGGAAGGCTTGCAGACCTGATGCTTGTATCAGCCTAGTGCTACTGAGAAACTGAGACTTAAACCCATCATATAATGTTTTGTAGTGCTGCAAAATAATTTGTTGTCAGAAGTGCACTGCTGACAACTGTGGCCCAATGATCTAATCAGCTGTGTGTTGACAATCATAATTAACAACATACTCTAAGCAGGATAGTACCCTCTTGGTTTTGCCATAAAGAGATGCAATTATATCAGCCCCATTAATTAAAAACTGAGAGGTAAAGAGATCCCATAGTTTATGGAGAGTGCCTCAACTAATTACTACCTTCATATTGCAGGCGGGCTGGGTACTATAAGCAATGTATGCTCTCAGTTCCACGTGTGCTTCTCCCGTTGAGTAGGGATGTAAGATGCCTAGGGTTCATAATTGTCTGTCTCCAACATTTCTGCTGTCCAGCTGTGTCTCGGGTACCTTGAATGTGGCCAGACCGTCCCATCAGTGTCCCCCAGAGGTTGTTTTGGGACAGGATCAACAGGGGCAGCAGGCGGCCTTTGTGCTCATCCTCATTGTGGGCCAGTTTCTGCTCTCTTGGCTGCCGTACTTCTCCTTTCATTTGCACCTGTCCCTCAGCTTGCCGCTGCCTCAGGGAGTTGGGTGTGGCCGTCACCTGGCTGGTGCACTCCTCCTTCACGGTGAAGCCTGTCTAGTGAACTTCTCCGCTAATGAGGAATGCACCCTTGCCACTTTAAAACTGCATTTGTCTTTAGCCAAGTCATGCAGTATATTTAAATGACACATTTCAGTTAAAGTTGTCCTTTTAGTGAGCACTGTTGATACAACTGCTAGTGCAGGTCACATTGCTAACCCTGATGGTCCCAAACAGACACTGCCATAGCGATAAATGTGATGTTGGTAAGATGCTGCTTGACACAGTTTTCTCATGGAGCTCCCTGTCAGACGGAGCATTATGGGAACAGAGAAGTTCTCAGACAGGCTTCAAGAATTCAAGCAGACAATGGTGTCAGACCCAGCCCTGACCAATTTGAGGCCCTAGGCAAGATTTTAATTGGCGCCCCTTGGACAAACAGCACCCTTACCATTTGCCTATATGGCCTATGCCCAGAGCCGGCTCTGCATGACTCCACTCAAAAATGTATCATACCTTCAAAAAGAACCACAATTCTATGATATAAAATGGTCTTACTTTTGGTTGTCACACGTTGTCGTATTTTATATTTGAACCAAAGTCTTTAAAGCCTCGACTTGTGCGATAGTTCAGAGGTCATCCTATAGAATGAATCATGTACAGTTCAGCTGATTCAGGAGACATGGAAGCAGAACATAAGATTTGCCCCCATTCAGTGTTGAGGCTGAACACAGGGCAGCAACAGAGCTGTTCTTTTTTAATTTCTTCTCTCATTTTACACTTTCCGGCCCGTGTTCAGTGTTTCATGTCTCCCCTCTAAGAGCCAAAGATTTAATGCAAAGCCAAGAAGACATTCTATGTTTTTATTCCAATGTTTTTCCAGGTCCCAGTTTTTATGAAAGGCCCTGAGACCTTTCGGTTGTGTCTTATAGTGCAATGAAGCAATGTCAAATGGCTCTAGCAAGTCCTCAAGCCAAAGACATGTAACATGTGGCTCATTTTGCTTTTAGGCTGTGCAAGGGAATGTTCCTGTACAGCCATAAATGGGTTGGGGAGAAATGTAAGGATCAAGGACTTGCAGTAATTCCACCTGAACACAGTCACTTAGTCACTTAACATGAGAGGGGTGAAAAAAAGAATTGACCACTGAAAGTTTTTTTTAGATTGGACGTGTGTCACTTACAATGGTGAATGTGAAAACAATCAACTGGACCACAACTGTGTATTCATGTTACTTATGAAGTTGTATGTATATATATATTTTTTTTTTATCTTTTGATTGTTTTACGGTGTCAGATATCACTCTTACCAGTTCTTGAACTTCAATGGGACGTTGTGTTGCTTTGGTTCCTGTAAACCACTTGTTTTATATTAAACACTCCTGCCAATCAAACACGTGGCCCTGTGCTGTGTGGAGTGGGCTTTCACACGTGTACCAGCCGTGTCTGATAGAGTGATGCGCCACAAATCCATCACTACTTCTGTTTTGTGTGTGGTGGAGGTGGCACTGAGGTTTATCAAAAGTATTGCTTTAAACTTGATTTGAATTTGTGGCTCTTGAATGTTTGCTTTTTTCCAGGTTGTTTTAATCAAAATTATTTATTTAAAACATTACAACACGATACAATTTTAACCTTATGTGGTGTGTGTGTGCGCGCATGCATGCCCCTGTTTTCTGTTCAGAGCTTTAAGTATTCTATAGCTTTTAAGCATACACAGTTTTTAAATGAAAAAGCTGAGCTATGCTCTTAGATTTAGGAGCGCAACAAGTATGTTGGGTTTTTTAACTTTTTATTAAGAGTTTCCCACCAAAGCAGCATGGCATATGGAGACAGGGGCAGCTGTTTTTATAGGGGAGGGGAGGGGGTGTTCTCCTTCAGGCAAGGCTGTAATGGTGTTCCACTCACACCACTCGCACAATTGTGTTCCACCCAGCATCCATTCAAACTACATACTGCCTCTCCTGTCATAGTAGAGTTAAACCATGTCAATGCTTGGGATCCCAAAGTGGGTCTACTGGTGCAGGGCAAGAAGAGTCTAAAATATTGGGTCTTTCAGTTGAAACGGATGTCTATGAATGTTACAGAAAAATGTGCAGGTAACACAATATACTGAGCAGGGCCGTAGCCCAAAATTCTGGGCCCCATATATCTGTACTCTTTCATGGCCACCCAGCACAGCCTGTAATGCTGTGGGAGCCCCCCGTTGCTCGGGCCCTGGGTATTCAGTTCCACTATCCCACCCTCAGTTTGGTGCTGCTGTACTGAGATATGAATTTCAAACCTTACAAAGGCTGTATCTCATCTGACAACAGCTGTGTTGCCACAGAACTGTGTATTAGTGCAGCAGTAAGGATGTAATAAAATAGGTTGTGTAACTGGTGTGTGACAGTCTTCCAGTCTTAGCTGTCTTACACACTGAAAATGAACTTACTCTTTTGACACTAGAAGCCAGTTTGGTAGATGGCAAGTGGTATAAATGTCAAAATGTGTGATTATAACAGGTAATTTTTAAGACATTGATTTCCTGGTTTTACTGCTTAACGTGATGCAATGATTGCAATCTGACCTTTTATAGGCATTACATCATTTAGAATTCCTTGTATTCACTTGAATGGGACAGTTTTAATCAGTTGCATATTGCCCTGGAGCAAGGTCAGGTTTTGACCTTTTGTTTGGACAGTTAGTAAAGCTTTAATACAAATTCCATTAATGTGGTTTACCAGAAGCATCTAACTGAGCTGCTAGTTGGCTTAATCAATATGCATGTAAAATATGAGAGAAATCGGTAACAATTGTGTCCCATTTAACAGACGACAAAATTGCACAGCCATTTCTGAGAAATTCATGGAAAATAACATTAATTTTTATAATTTGTCAAGGATATATTACTGAGCACATACACTAACATTTCAAGCACGTATCTTAAGTAAACTGTGAAAATAAAAATTATATTTAGCCTACAACAAAACAATGGCAGCAGTCATCCCCCCCAAGCTTAAAATCAGTCAGTTTTTAGCCAGTCTGTATAATAGGGCACCTATGGTCCCCCCCACCCCATTTTTAACGGGTGTTCATTGTCCTATATACAGTATTTAAATTTTCCTCATTACATAAAATTGGCTACAAAAAAAAAAAAAAAAAAAAAACACCCAGAGCACCGCCAATAACACAGGAAAAGCTAATCATAGCACCGGCCCGTTTCAGCTTCACACGGAGGACTAACCACAGCTGTCTATTTCATGTTACATCAGAAGAGTGAACCTTCACCTTAAGTATCCACAATTGGAGTAATTTTGGTAGAAAAATCTATCAGGGTAAAGTTTGGTTATTTTCACTGAAGTATTTCCTCACAGATTAAGTAACAGAAATTTCCTTTATGATATTGCACAAGTTTTTCTGCAAAACCTTTTAATAGACATTGACAGTATGGGGCTTGTTTTGCAGTGAATGAGCAGTCAGAAACACTGCCGCGTTGCTTTTCACGTTGGTGTAAAACACTTGTGGCACTATGCATTTGTTACAGGGGTGAACTCACACCCGAATGGCGTTGCGGGGGTGGTAACCGTACTGCTGCTGAAACCGGGGGATTCTCACCATAGCGGTTTCTCAGCTGCTACCCATTTATGGTACAAGTTGTATGGTGATTTTTTCATTGACATATGAATATGTTTTGCTTTGGTACTTGCATTATAATAAAACTCTAGGGAGATGCTCATATATCATTACCCTAATTGTTGGTTTGGTTAAATACCATATTCATAAGTGTAAGTTTAGTAGAAGGAACCTTTTCTCTGTTTTTATTGAGAATGTAAACGGAATGTAGCAATTGAATATATTTTCCACAAATAAGACAGCTATAATATCCGTCAGAGGCTGTAAGGTGTTCGAGTTTTTCCTCTAATATTTTTTAAACCCCTGGCTTGTTCATTTCATTTGTTAATTCTATTTCAGTTGTTGTAGGAGAAAAAACCATGGCGTGGGGTGTGCGTACAAGCAGATATCTGTAAAGCACACGGACAGAAGATAAATTGCTTTTTTATACTTAACCACTAGGTCACAAAACCACAGTGTTATTGGCCCAGGATCCTGTTACTTTTCATTTATGTGGAATACAATGTTTCATATTCAACGACCTAGTTCTGGCCCTTTGAAAATAAAAAAGTAAAGAAAAATGTTTCGTGTTCTATAAAGTGCGGGCTTATCAGTGAAAGATGTAACTAAAATGAGGAAGATTCAGGTGATTACCTTCTGCTATATTAATATCGTTTGAACTGCGCTGTACCATTTCAGACCTAACAAGATTGAAAGGACTCCATCTTTACCGTCAATTCTCGTTTGAATAATTCGCACTGAGCATTTTTTTTTTTAAGAATGAAATGATAATGTAAGTAAATAAAGGTAAAGATGGCACAGGGCATCTGAAACTCCTGTGTGAAAGGGGGGTGCACGTCCGTGTACTGGTACTGCAGGGAGAGCACAAATGGTATTAAGTCTAAATCAGTTTCCTCCCGTGGAGGGCGTTTGTATCAGCCATACACTAAAGACTTTTTAAATCATGTAGCTGTCTGTTTTGTGTATTCATCTGAGCACATATATTTGGTGATTATAACTATTTTAAATTGTACAGACAGAAGACTGAAGACCAGTATGTTCTGACGAACAGAAAGGTTATATTTAATATAACCTTTCAGTTATTGAAACGTAATGCGAGTAATAACCAGTAGCGCTCGGTTTTTCGTAGTTTTTCCTTGTTTTCTTACTGTACTCTACTGGACGACAGAACAGAATAACAGATGGGAACACAAGTGAAGACAGACTAATGAAAGACGAAGAAAAAGAGTCTCCGCAGACCAGTAAGTGTCATTCTCATGTGGGTTTTAATTATAAAACGTTATTTTCGGTTTGTGACTTGGTTAAATTAGCTTTTTAATGATTATTATTATTATTATTGTTGTTGTTGTTGTTATAAAGAGACCCTGACTAATAATAATCATCATCACCATAGTATATAGCGATATTATTCGTTCTTTAACAGTTCATGATGAAACTATTGGTGTGAACATTATACATGCTGCTGAATATTTTAATAACAGACGAGCCAAAGAAATCCATGTTATGTTCAAACGGGTGGTTAGTTCTGTCTTACCAGTAGCGGTGTGCATACGCACATATATACCGAGCATATGTAATGCAGTTAAACAATATTACTAAAGATTCACTGCAAGTTTTTTTTTTTATGAAACCAGTAGAACGTAGTATTGTTGAAGTGTATACACCATCTTCTGAATGTGGTCGCTGATGTATCTGCTGCAAAGAAATACTCTCTCACACACACAATATAAAGTTTTATATACAGCATAATATACACTTTTTTCTATTTAAACTATTCACTAATGTGGTGTACATGCACATATGCTTATCTGAATGTTTGGACACTGACCTGGTGTCACAACCTGGCACATTATTGTCAATGGTTGTAGTTGAACAGTATTGAAACTGAAGTGAAAAATAGAATGACTTCAGCTCCTGCCAGCAAACTCAGTGTCATCCTGCACAGAGGTTTGCGTGTTCAGGCTCAGGCGTGGCGGCGGGGGCAACAGTGCATGAGAGTGAAGCACGAGGAGTGCAGAGACTGAGCACCATCTCGGAGAGCGAGGGGGACAAGGCCCCTGCCTGTCCAGAGTCCCCAGGGAGCACCCATCATACCACGTCCAGCTGGTCCCTCTGCAGCACCAACTTCTCCAGTGACACCTTCCAGCCCACCATGGGAGGTCTGTAAGTCAGTGTCGACCAGGTGTTTATAAGAGGCCTTTCAGCCGCAGAAACCTGCCATGCCTATAGACTCATTCATTAGTACTGCTGCACAATTGTAGGGGCGCAGGTGTTGCTTCTGACAGTTCTAGCAGGACATCCACTGGAAGAAGAACCCCCCCCCCCAAATCTTTTTTATTTCAAGGTGAGGTTCTGCTTACCTTCCACTAAAAGAATCCCCCCAACAGAATTAGTAAAATGTTCATTATGCCATGAAAACAGAACAGATCATATGAAACACATTTTACATTTACTAATAGTACACAAATGAAACTACACGTCACCACAAAAATTATATTTATAGTAACTAGAATTACACAAATGGCCTGTGCCATTATGTACCAGAGGGATGTATAATTTTAAGTAAACCTTCAATTTGTTGCTGTTTGTTGGTTAAGGATTCTGCTGTTTATTTATTTTCCCAGCCACCACCATCTATATTATTATATTTAATATAATGCACTGTGAGAACAGAGGGATGTTTTGTTAATGCATCGTTTGCTGTCAACAGCGCATTAGCGCCTTTCCAGAATCAGGCTTTTCTCTCCTTTGCACTCAGACTGTGGGCTGTCCTGTATAATGTTACAAGTGAAACCAGATTGTGCAGATGTAGGGCTCACGTCTGTGGCAGCACGTCAGTGAAACTCAGGTGTCCCAGAGCGGTCTGTCTCCCCAGTGACAGCATGGGTTTCCAGTAGCAGAATTTTCCTTTTTAGGTTGAGGACACAAGTGGACTGCCCAGTGTCATGTTCGGCTGATGTGGTTTGGTAATGCAGGGGGGGTTTTAAGATGTGCTCACGCTGGGGTGTGCTTGTACGCATTGGGTTTCTGTGGGCACTTTAAGTGAGCTTTGACAAGCCACCAGAAGGACTGAGAATCTTCTGCACTATGTCCTTGATAAAATGCAGTCAAAAACAGTCTACACACACTCTCATGTATATGTTGACTTATATGTAAAATCCCAGCTATCTGCAGCCAGTTGTCTGCACTGTTTATCATAGTTTTGCCGTGTTTTCCCTCAATGATCAGTTTCTGACAACACGCTACTAACCAGACTACGGTTCACTGCACATAAACATTAATGCAAGTGTACGGCTTGGAGTACATGCTAAGAACACATATGTATAAGCCTGATGCTGAGTCTCTGCTTAGTGTCTCGCTTGTTTGTTTGCCACGCAGATGACTGCGCAGCCATCATACTGACCTGCCTGTTCTGTCAGCTGCCGGAATTCTTGCGCATCGTTCCGGCCGCGTGCGAGAGAGCCGTAAACCGCTGCTTCCCCTCCTGCAAGCTCCTGTGCGCCTTGTCGGAGCCCACGCACGATATCGACTGCTGCAGCTGCAAGCTTGACCTGGACTGTACCATGCTGGGCTCCTGCCACGAGGCCACGGAGCTCCTGGACCTAGCGCTGGAGATCTCAGAGGTGTGCCACCGCTGACCCAGGAGCTGCAGGGCTGCAGTGTGGGTACAGTGCTCATTGAGACAAAGTGCTTTGTTTGGACGAGTTATGTGCCTGTTTACCTGTTCATGTGCCTGTGCCTGTTCACATTACCTGACACTTTTCCACTCTTTTTTGTTTTTATCCAGTTTAGCATGACTAAATTATTATTATTAATTATTATTATTATTATATTATTAATTATTAAAATGTGAAGACTGTCATGCATTATTATTGTTTACAAAATAGCTGACTAATAATGTAAACATAAGCATCAGCATAGACCAGAGTTTTTCAGACTGGTGAGCACAGCTTTGTCTTGCCAAGTCACGGCTGAGATGATGATGTTATGAATAGCGTGACTCAAACTACATTAAATGAAAATGTCAGTTGAGAACTTGCTATACCTTTTTAGCAGTGCTAAACCAAATCTCTGAGTAATGTCAGTGATTGATGCAGTTGTAATTTATCCTGTCATCACATGGATCGTAGCTACATATTTAAGAACAAGGCTGAAGCAGAATTGAACGTACAGTGCGATTTGCTTCACAAAACTAACAGCTCGCAATAGGCATACATGCGCAGACACACGTATGTACACACATATAATAAGCAGATGCAGTATGTATGTTCTGGTATATTTAGACTCTGCTGCTCTGTATTTTGCCACTTCAACATATTTACCATCTGTTATCAGTTGCAAGAACAGAAAATATCTGCATATAATTTTCAGTATATGCATTTTAGTGATGCAGTACTAAAAGCAAAGAGCATTTGAGGATTTTCAATGGACCCCTACAATTAACATGCTTGAACTGGTTTGTTAGTAGTTTTGCTTTGGTCTGAATGGCAACGTTATATGAATGAATTCCACAGGAAAAGTGATGGTTTAGTAATCTTTGTGATGAAATAAAAGACAGTACTCTTTGTTCCTTTATGAATGATGCATTGGTGGCTAACATCATGTCGTGCTGATATTTCCAGAGTATGTTCTCCTTACCCTCTTTATATACAATGCTCTGATATTAAGCAGTCAATCTACATCTGCCACATTAGTCCTACTTCCAGCACCTGTCACCTTGACCTACATGGTATTTGTCCATGACTTCATACTGAATGGTTAGCATAGCTTTGCACTTTGTATTGTTAGGGCTTGTCACCTAGCTGATGTGCTTTGAAAGGTACAAATCGTAAACATGGTTGTTCAGCCTGTAAGTGTATGTAGAGTGGCTCCCTTGGAAAATTTACTGTAGTTTTGTGTTTCCTGTTATTCAATAACCTAATCAATTGAATAGCTCCATAGATGTGAAATTAGCTTTTTTTCCTAACCATTTCGATATGTAACATCATGTACAGTACAAGTCAGGCCTTCTTCTTTGAACAGGCAGAATATTGACATGGGTGTCTTCTACCCAAAAGCACATCATAAAGCTTGTATTGGCAGAGAGTGAAAGATGGTGTCCATTTTCCTTACAACTAACAAGCCACTTTTTAAAGCAGCCCATAAACCCGTCACCATGAAAGGTGGAGTGAAATGTGCAAGTCCAGGAAGCACTTAGTCTTCATCTGGCTCGTAGGAAGACGATGGCTGTGATGGGGCACAATGAGACCTTAGGGGACTGAACCTGGGCGGCATCACTTTCCCTTCACTCAAATAATGGCTTTCGTCCTTTAGGACCAGGCGCCCGTTGTAATGGACTGAACAAGATTAATGGATTTGTGAAAAGCCCACGGTGCTTTCACTTGACGTTAATGCATGTTACTTTTAAAACAAAAATTACATCGTTAAGCACATAAAAACGCAATTTGATCAACTACCAATGGAGTTTTGTTTGATAGGAAAAGATCTTCAGTCCATGGCAAATGCTAATGAATAGACTGCTGGATATGGCTATGTAACTGCCCCCAAGTCCACACGTATGCTAGGACAAGCTAAAACTGTCAATATGTCTAATGAGTCTTTCTTTTCACTGTTAAATTAATTCTCCTAATTAACTCCTAATGAGCTTCTGTCAAATGGCCATCTTTTTGGGCTTCTTATGCCCTGTCCTCCGTGTGATTAAAATACAGTACTTTACATCAGTTTGCTTTCCAGGGAAGGATTGAAGTATCTTTGAAAGACATTATTATAGTAAATCAGTGTTCTGATTCAGAAACACAGTGCAGGATCTGTGCAAAACTTGTATGACATTTTATTACATGTAGGGGTTTAGGGTTGATTTCCATTAGTTCCTGGGTAACATACTGAGAATGTAATGAATGAGTTTGGATTTGCTTTTCTGCTGATGGTGATTAATGGACTAGATTTTGCCAGGCTGTACAGTTAAAGTGTTCATGCTTTTACATTACATTTTTAAAAATCTTGCAGCTCATTGTATCCTCACTAAATACGCCTATTTTTTTATTTCAAAATTTCATATTGTCGAACTGCATGATGTAGTATATTAAATATTGACAAGTAGGCTATAGATTATTTAAGGATCTAAAAAAGGTGAATGGATGTAATTCATTGAAATGGTTTTTGTCCGTTAATCAACCTTGTTCATATTTTTTCAATCACTTACAAGATGCAGATAAGCTCAAAACTTAAAAGCAAATAACGTAAGATGGAGAAATGCAAAACCCTTGAGTTGAATTTGAACACAAATAGGTTGAAGAACTAGAGTCACTGTGTTTTGCACTCAGTCTATTCTTTTGCCGTAGTGACCACACAAGTTGCGTTCGCTAAAAAATTATAACCTAAAGCTGTAGCCATGGTATCGGGGGAAGCAAGGCTGTGTGTTTCGCTTTCATTCTCTTTATTGCTGTCTTTTATGTGAGCTCCTGAGGACCATTTATTGAGGTAGATCTGAATCAGTGTTGGGGCACCTGGAGACAGGCTGAAGACATCACAAGTGTGTCTTTACAGCAACCCAGTCTTGATGGTAACTGTGCTGTGACCTCATAAATAATATACCACCCATTACTTACATCTGACAGAGTGCAGCGTGGCATTCAGAGATTGTGTGTGCTTTCAGCCAAAGACGGCGGATTTGGTTTGTCCGTGTACTGCTTTTTTGGGTGGGGGAGGTTGTTATGAGAACAGCACTTATGTGATTCTCAAAACACGGGATTAGTCTATTGTGAACAAAAGCTGCGAAGTTTGCAATGACCTTTGAATGCCTATTAAAACAACAGACAGTTTAAAAGCAAAAAAGGTTGCATATCTGGGAGAATTTTCAGTTGTATAAGTCACGGCCGTTCTCTTAGTAATACACTAAAGGCAACCAAATCATCAGCTGACGATGGGAAATTTCCAACTGCCCAGATAAACTGATGACACCTCTCAAATCTAATCTTTACTATAATGATTCGTTTATCTAATCACATCTAAGAGCCTAGAGGAAAATGGCAACACAGGACAAAATGCAGTGAAAGGCAGAATACATCCACATCAGCCCTCACTTTCAACACTACGGGCATTTGGAGTTGCCAATTCACCTAAAATCACATCACATCACACTGGAAGGAAAATGTGAGATCAGCAGGTCGTTGAACTTTACAATTCGATTCCATGTGGTTCCACTCAATGGTATGTTGCAATTTCATCTCTATGATGGTTTTGCTCGTGGATTTCTAAACTGTATTTCCATTTCCAAATTTGTACTCTTTTTTAATCATGTAAAGTGCATCAGGAAAAAAAAGAAAAAAATATAATCAGGCAGTTGAATCCTTAGCAAGAAGTTCTTTGGTTTGGTAGGAATAGCAAAGGTAGAACAACTTTGAGCAGACTAGTTCTAATATATATATATTCTAATATATATAACTATATATAATAAGTATAAGTATAGTATATATAGTATAATAATATATATAATAACTGAGAAGTGAAGAAGCAAGGACAGACAAATTTAAAACTCAACATATTAGACAGGTCCTGTTGGCTTAATTACAATTGTTGGCGTCAGGGTTGCCTGGTGTTTATTCTTGCTGCCTATTGGGGCTCCGTATCCAATCTCTGGATGGGGAGTTGATGTTATCTTCCCTCTACCTTGCGTCCTGGCTCCCCCTTGCCGTAACATTTGTGTTGTACCTCATCAATCTCCACTTGTGAAAGCAGGTGCTGTCTGTGGATGTTGGGCTGTTGATTTCAAAGTTTCTATATTTCCCCACATTCTTTGCACGTAACCCCTCTGATTAGGGTTACCGGAGTAGTAGCATTCCAACAGAGCCTTGTTCTTGATTAGGGTTACTGGAGTAGTAGCATTCCAACAGAGCCTTGTTCTTGCCTCTCATCCATTTCTATCTTGTTCCAGTAGCCCACTTCTTTGTCTCTCATCATTATATGAGGTAGGCAGAAGTGCAAAGGGTCTTGCCTAAGGACCCACACTGGGAGTTGGTAACCTGCCCTGACCGGGATGTGAACCCAGGTCCCCTGCATGGAAGTCAGTTGACTTACCCACTGAGCTACCCAGCCGCTTATATATATCAATTACTCTAAAGTGCTTCTGGGATAGCTACTTTGTGAAAGTCACCATATGAAAATTGAAATAGATTGAAATTATTAATAGAATCCTTTCCTTTTTAACTGTCTCCATGACATTATACTGTTTCATCCACTATAACATATTTACTGACTTTTATAGGAAGTGTGGCTTATTTGACCATCTGCATTTGTTTTCTACAAAGTCTATTGTTCAAAACTAAATAAATTCTAATAAATTTCAAGTCTATTGACAGTTACAAGATATTTACATAAAAAATATACTGTGATTATGGTAAAAGTTTGTCATATTCATGCTTTGGAAAGACAACTTTGAGCAGACTATATAGTTCTAAACTAAAGGTCAGAAGAAGAAACATTGCATCAGCTGTCTGTGTAAGCATAGATAGAGACACATTAGCTGAAATGTATTCTGCTCTTTTGCCTTAAACTCCAATAACATTACAGATTTAACATCCAAGCGGTTGCTTCTGCATACATTATATTTTTTAGCCCATCTCATGATCAATAAATGACTTTCCCCCCGAACAATAACCAGGCTGAAACTGAAGGCGGCTGCACTGTGGTCAGACATAAAAGCCCAAAGTGGCACTTTGCCTTCCTAAATAAGGAGATGAATCACTGACATGGTGTATCTGAAAACCATTTAATATTCTTCAACATTTACAGTATATCATGAAACAGTTTACACATTCAGTTTCAATGAAAACAAGTTATTTTTTCAAAATCTCTGATCCATACTGCACTGGTAGCTGTTCTGCAGGGATCCTCCCCACCTCTTACTAGATGAAGAAGGTCTTTGCCAGGTTACAGTGGGGTCTGGTCTCACAGACCTTCCATCCACGAGCCTGTGTGACAGGAGGACTTTTATCCCCCCCCCAGTGCATTGCACATTTCAAGAACAACCCAATAAGTGCATGAGGCACACATTTCCCCTATTGCCTCATATTGCTGTGATTCAAATATTGCTTCATACACTGAGGAGAGTTAGAAAAATGACAGCAATAACTGCTGCACTAATAAAAAAAATAGAACACAATATAATATAAAGTCTTATTTTGCATTGCATACTTGGACATTCTGTCTCTGATTTTGGCAACACGTTTTTGGCAGTTCACACCATAACACATTTTATCAAAATGAAAAATGCTCAAAGAGAGAGCAAACGTTTGGATATAAACTCCTTTAAGGCTACACACAGAAGGCTAAGTCTGAAGCAGTCCTCTTCTGGGGACCTGGTGGCCGGTCCTGCGTTTCCATGACTGGATCATGT
The DNA here is from genome assembly GCA_025773905.1 of Chitala chitala. NCBI lineage: Eukaryota > Metazoa > Chordata > Actinopteri > Osteoglossiformes > Notopteridae > Chitala > Chitala chitala. The sequence goes on along the minus strand of JABJVR010049379.1, from coordinate 38,178 downwards.
TGGAATAAACTCTCCGTTGAAGCGCCCGTCCTCATAAACTCACAAGTCAATGTCTTTCTGCCTAAACAAAAAAGGGAAACCCTTAGTGTCCGATCCCCCCTGGCCCAGTGGTGGCGAGGCGTCCCTAAGGCCGGCCCCTTTCTGCGTAGCATTGCAGCAACAGCAGCTGGAAGACTCTGCAAACCAGCATCCAAAGGGGGAAAGCAGCCTACTGTTTGAAGGTTAAGGCACATCATCCACAACACTTTTCTCCATCACGTGCTTCTGTCTCAACGCCAGCAATCTGAAAATAAAACCACCACCTGCTTTTCATTCTAAAGGTACAGGCACAAAAACGTCCTACTTACAATAATCATTATTGCATAGTTCTAAACAGGAGTGGATACTGCTTAAGAAATTCAATCAACATTAAACACCTCATTTGGAGAAGCCTGTTCTCTTTTAAAAATTCTCCTTTGCACAAGATGCAGCATTAGACTAACTTCTACCTAACATCAACTGTTATTTCCATAAAGGTATAAATACATCTGCTACAATTTTACTTTGAGGTTAAACAGTGGAAACAGAACAACGAAGCCTTTTACTCGTGATTGTCTACCATCAGTTGTACAATACCACATGTGCATTATACACTCTAAATTGTTAGACTACACACAGTCATTGCTTATCAGGTCATTTCAATTTTTACAGTCAATATTGCTTCCAGTTTAAAGTAACAATATCCACAAGTTTTAACTATAATAAAAAAATCCATAAATCTCCCTATAGTCCTTTTCAATACAAACTTTAGTACAGTAAAAATATTGATTATTACTGTTTAACACAAAAAGGCATGCAAAATGAAAGCACAGAACATAAACCATTTAACCTGTAAATATGTTCATGAGCAGGTGATAATGGGAGATCTTAAGCTTACTGTGCTCACAATTTTAAAGGCATATAATTTGGTGTGTGTGTGTGTGTGTATAATGGCAAAAGACAAAACACAATGGTGTGCTCACTCATGTGAAAAAAGACAGCCCACAAGGGGGCGCTGTAAATGCAGAGAGCCATTATCACCTTGGAGTGGATCATACTCATGAAACGGCACACAGCAGTGCTCTTTTCCCACTTAAACCACAGCAACCTGCCAAGGATTATACTTTTGTCTTTGTTAATAAACATTGTGTTGTCATTTTTAACCAATTATTATTATAATTTTTTTTATAATGGTGTGGAGCATCCACCAAACAAGTTTGTCCCCTATGAATTACTAAAGCAGCTATAGAAGGTGTTGATCTTGTATCTATGATACTATGTTGTACATTAGAGTAAGTATATTAATGACCTGATTTTAAGTTGTAACTTTTACGTCTTTTCAACACTGTGCCTTTATACAATTTCTTCTCAATACATTATGACCTGAACTGAGAACTGCAGAACCGTGAATTTAATAAGGGCATGGTAAATGTGCATAACTACCATAAGAACATAAATATACTGTACAGTCTATAGTGTGTGTGTTGAAACTATACTTTGGAAAATGGCTCACACATTTATAACTCTGTATGAGTTCAATACTCACATCTTAATTTTAGGCTCAAATGTAAATGTATAGAATGGGATGCCTTCAATACCAGATTATCATGCTAGCAGAACACAGCTCCAAGCACAGACACTAACAGTTATATCCCTGTATGTGTTCTCTGTTGCTCCTTCTCATGACACATTATGGTACAGTAGCAGACAGCACTATGGTTAAGGAACTGGTCATGTGAGCACAGGGCTTTCTACCTTCAGCTCCAAGAAGTGGTCTTGTCATGTGACTTTCCAGCCCTTATTTAACAACTTCTTTTCTTGTGACGCTTATGAACATGCATGTTAAATTGGCTGCATGAGTGACTGTAAAAGTCACAGCACTTAACTGTTAAGCAATGCTGTTCTTTCAACAGGGTCCTAGTGCTCTGTGAGCATTATGTCACATTCTGTACCATTACTTTACCAGTCAGCTCACAACCAGCCATGTCAGAGGTTTAGGATTATGTCTGGTCTTTATCGCAACAGGGGATGCCCTAATAAAGAGACCTGCTTTATACTTAGGCATCTCAAACTGTACCAGCTACATACATCCTAATTCATAGTAATGAATACAGTGGATTACACTAGTGGAGTGTTTCCTGTCAACAGACTATGTGTTTACATTGGTTTTAGTTGGTGGACCTCCATTCTCCCCAGGAAAAAAACTATACCACAAAGCAATGTAAAAGATACTATAAGGATCAAAAGAATTTGTACCTATGGAAAACACCATCTCCTTAGTCTCCTGGCCTGTTTATCAGGAGATTATATAAACTATAAGATCTTGGAAGGTCTCAAAAATTGTCTTTGGAATGGATAATTTGTCATTATCACCAAATACATTAAATGGCTTTTTTTCTGTCAAATTACCATATGAACACCTTAAATGTTTTTTATCGAAGACTGGTTATTTCAATATGGGATACACTTAAAATTTCTCAATAAAGTGACTACAGATTCACCTACTTAAATATATATATACTGTATATATAGAAATTGCTCCTTTACAGATACAGTGATTCAGTTTGATACTTAAGCACATGGACGACTTCATATGGAAAAAAAAAAAAAAAAACAAAATCTGGGTTCTGAAAAAATGTAAACAATAAAACAATACAGAACACTTCTTAAATGGGATTCGGCTCTCCACCTACAGCAGCTGTTACTGTGTGTTACTGTGCGGGCCGTTAGTAGAGCCCACTGAGACCCAGGTCACCAGCAGGGCGGCGCTAACAGCCACGCTCGTTCTCCTCCATGCTTACGCTGCTCCTGCGGCTGCTGTCATCGGAGGCGCCCGGTGAGACAGAGGAGAGCAGCGGTTCGCCCGCACCGGCCGGCGACGAGCCATTGTCCATGAGAATGTCGCTGAGTTTCGCGTGCCCCGTGGCTGGCATGCCGTACGGGCCGGGCTCGCCCTGGCCAAGGCAGCTGTCAGTGAAGGTGATGGTGCCGTTGTTGAGATCCAGTGTGCTGTGTCGGGATGGGTCGGACGCCACGTGGTGCTGGTGATGGACGTAGACATCCTGGCTGCAGTCTCCCATGATTGGCTCCTGCTTGATGACCCGGTTTGCGTGCTCTGAGGGTCCGAGGCCCGTCGGGACAACCACGGCCAGTCCATGAGCACGAGCCTGCATTTCCAGCTCCTGGGTTAGGCATTGAGCATCCACACACAAAAGATCCATCAATCCCTAACATAATGACACAAGCCTTTTACACAGGCACACATTCCTCATTATAAACCAGAATGGAAAAAAAATTTGTGTTTCTTCTGTGGTAGTTTCAAACACAACACCTGTATGCGCACCTGTATCCGCAGCATCAGGTGCCTGTTGGCATGCTCCAGCTTCTTCTGTCGGTTCTCCAGCTCTCTGGCGCGCTGCTGCTCCCGCTGCAGCTTCCTGATATAGTCCACAGATGCCTTCAGGATGGTGCCCTTGTTCCATCTCATGTCTCTGAGGAAGCCGGAGAGCACAACAGACCAAAAAGGCATACATAGAAGTTGAGGTATAGTTGTGTACTGCATAGGTGTAAACTTAAGAGAGACAACACAGTCAACAGACGTGAAAGGAGACCTCGCTCAACAAACAGGTTTGACATTCAACACATGAAGTAAGACCACGTTGAAGAAGCACATTTTATGAGACAATACTCAACAAACAAACACATTTGAATTCAAGCTACACCCAACAAACATATGAAGTGCGAAAACACCCAGCAGACAGATGTCAGGCGAGAACGTGCTCAACAAACACACATGAAGCTAAGGTGCACATAAACACAGAGGAAAGTTCATATAATTAAATTTCACGCTTACACAAGATTTGAGGTATATATTTGTAAAGAGATGTAAATATAAATATTTACAATGCAATACATTCTGAAGGATTGCGGTAGATCTGTGTGGTTATAAAACGCATTTCACTGTTTGAATCAGTATTATACTTACGGATCATTTGATTTTGGAATCAAGGTTCCAAGTTCTTTGATTCGGTCATTAATGTTAAAACGCCGTCTTCTCTCAACTAAGGAAAACGAGAGAAAAAAAATATCAGGTTATAACACAAACCACTGAAAATAGCAGCATATTGTGTTCACAAGTGAACTTTGAAAACTTGGTTTGGCTGATAAAGTGCTATTCAGTACGGGATAAACCTTTAAGCTCATAATATGTTTTGGAAAAAAATATAGCTAATTAGTTTATGAGAAAGACCATAAGCATCTTCCGGCTAAGCTCAAATAAGTGCACTCATATAACAGCAGTCTGAGGAGCATCACACACGTCACTGTGTGAGTTCACGCTGAACAACGTGCTACACGCACATGGATGGGCTACACTTTAGGCTGCTGCTTTTACACTTCCTGGTTATGGAATGATGTCACTGCACACCAAAATGCCAAGGTGACACCTAAGAACAAGGTACGACTGGTAATAATCAGCTTTTTATTGTCATTGCATACATATATATGTTGCACATACATGTCACAACGAAATTTGTCCTCTGCATTTGACCCATCCCCCTGGGGGGGGGGGGGCAGTGAGCAGCCACATGGTGCCTGGGGAGCTAGTGCTGAGTGTCTTGCTCAAGGACACACCTGGCTGGGATTTGAGCCAGGGAGGGACTTCTACCTCCCAACCTGGTGCTCTACCCATTGAGCCACCAGCCACCAGGCCATAACACGTTAGCCAGCAGGTGACGGGCCGCGGTGTGCTGAGAAACTCACTCAGGTTGTGATTGTCTTTCTTCTGCCTCTCCTTTGCCAATGCTCTCACTTCCGCCTCTGTAATGAGAAAGGGGGAGGGGTTAATGCAGAGTGACAAGGTCATCCGCGAATCCTGTCAAGGCAGCAGAATTACAATTGAAGAATGCATGCAGACACCAGCCTTTCATTCCTGTAACAAAGACCTCAATTCTGCGTAATTGGATTTTCTGAAAGTCTGTTGTCCTCACAAGCCCCATAAAAAGGAAGGGAAGGTCTAAAAGCTTCACAATGAGGTATAACTCTCCAAACCACTTAGACTAACATTTCAGGACATTGGCAAGAGGGCCAAACAGATGTAATGTGTATTTTGATAGCAGTTCCAACACAATCTAAAGCTAAATGTCTTCATTAAGTTTGCAGAGACAGCTGTAGTTTAACAAGGTTGCATTTGAAAATGTGGGTTTGCAGTGCCATAAAACAAGTGAATAACTGTTTCCTTGTAAATCCCATATTGTGTGCAATACTGTTTATACAGATAAGCACAAAAACTGTACCTAAATGGAATATGCTCACATTAGGTCAACTGAAAATTTTAGACATACAACAAATTATGATTTTAAGACACTGGTTTTCCAGGAAAAAAATGCTAGTACAAACAGTTACCAGTGCCACAACACTTTCCAAGTTTAGGTCATATGACAATCTGAAACAATATCTCATATTAACTGAAGATAAATTAATAAGTGTGTACACACAGAATTGACTGAAACCTCAGTAAAAATTACCTTCACCAGACCTTCTTTCAAGGTCTGCACTTGTACATGTGTTTCCAAAAATAAAAGTCATTTTAATTGTTCTGCATAGTTGTTACGTACTCAATATGACTAAAAGACGGGTGCAAATGATGTGACGTACCTACTGGAAAGCCCTCAGGCCTTCGATAGCTCTCAAACTTGGCACAGGATCCAGACTTGTCCAACATGTGCATCAAGGCCGGGGCTGGGGTAACTATTTGGCACATTATATTTCTGTTGTGCGTTTTGAATTGCACACAATATGGAAACTTGTACAGTGCTGGCCTTAGGCTGAACTGAGTTATATCTTGGTTTAAAATGATCAGGGCACAGATGTAAAACAACACAAAACAGCATACATTGCCCCCTTTGCAGAAACAGTAGATAATAAAATTCCGTTTGCTGTTTAATGAGTTTAATCTCCTTTAAGCACCACTGAAATCTGTTGGGTAACATGAAAGCTCAGTTTAGCCATCTCTGCTGTCAGAGATTTACTGCTTTTGTCCCGCCCCCTCAGTAATGAGCCTGTCTTTGGCCCCTGCAAATGTTCACAAAATCAGCTTGAAGTTTACGTGCTGCATAAATAATGATAACCTGTTGAGACAGTGGGGGGGAGGGGGGGTGTAGTTACCTGAAAGTTCCCTTTTGATGTTGGGCAGGCTGGCAGGGCAGGAGTTGCTGATGGAAAGCGCGTGTGGGGGCATGCCCTGGTTGTTGTACATGTCGATGAGATTGGCTGACACTGGGATCTGCAGGACACAGCATCTTTGGGTGTGAGTACGAATAAAAAAATAATAACGACAACAACAGCGTGACAGCTGCCAGCCGTGTGTTGCCTTGTCAAAGTGGACTCAGACACAGCCCCTGAAGTGCACTTGCACCGACTGTTCAATAGAGGGCAACAAAACTGCATGTCCTATTTGTCAGTACAAACCTCTAAGGCCTCACGTTATATCGCTCGCCACAAGAGCTTTTTGAATTAGATGCTTTGTTGATATCTCAGTATATTTTCCCAGCCTGTATTTAAACTTGTCTGTTTAATCTGTATTCAATATGCAGCACAAAGAGGCACAGTCCAGCAAACACATTCCTTTGGTTCGGACAGGTGATTTACTTGGTGCCCGTGTTTGTCATTAACAGACACATCTTTACAAATAGCTCTTACTGGCAGTTAGGACATTCACAGCTACAAATATTTTAGCAAACAAAGCAGTCTTATGTAAATCCTTCAATTTCTGTCATGCTTGATCAGTACAAATAATAAAGTTATATAAAGTTATATAAGATCTTTGGTTTGTATTACACTTATCTCATTCTTACATTCAATCCTGACTCTGGAAAACTTTGAAAATCCAGAGGGTGTGTCACAAAAGTAAGCAGAAAATCTACAGATGTTAAACATACCGTACTGGCCATCTGCAGACCTGGGTCCATAAGGCCCATAATATCATCGTTGTAACTTGATTCCAAACTAATAATGTCATCAATAACGTCATCCATCTGTAATGAAAATGAACAATCACATTTAAAAAATCCATGTTTTTATCTTTGCCAAGCTATCCTGTCTATAAACCCCCTCTTGGCCCCCTATCCAAACCTAAGTGCAGTTGTGGGGTTTTTGGGTCTCTGTGACCCTCAGAGCTATGTTGTCAGGAGCTTTATGCTCCTGGTGGGATTTCCCTTGGCGAACAGGTCTGAGGTGAGGGACAAAGAATAGCCCAAAAACCCACATGAGTACAATAAATAAATCCACATGTACCCCAGCCAGTATGGAGTTACTGGGACCCACCCCTGTATCAACACCAGGGGATTGGCAAGATAGTGCCTGGTGGCTGGGAAAGCTACATAACCAGGCCAGTCGTAGCCCAAAATGATAATGTGGGCTTGGCTTGTGGGTTCGGCACCCGTAGGATGAAGGATCAGAAATCAAGTGTGATGCCACCAAACTGTCCTGGTGGTGCAGAAAGGATCAAGGCAGATGAGAAGCCTGCAGTGGAAACTGGCTTTGGGAATGTGGTATATCTCCTCGCTGGTGGGGAAGTAGTGAGAACTTTTACAGAAGGTGGAAAAGTACCGGCCTCACCTCCATTCACAGCGGAGGCTCTGCAACTAAACTTCTCATTTGGGGGTGGTCTCTCTTTTACTCTGTGCATGTGTTAGGCCTCAGGCAGCTGTGGGGATACTAACAATCCCTCAGTTGCAGGCCATACCTGAGTTCTTTCTGGTGGACAAGAGGGTTGCCTCAATGCAGTTTAGAGCTGCAGAGAGAAAAACTCTCACTGTTATATGTGTGTATGCACCAAATGGCAGTTTGAAGTACTCAGCCTTCTGGGAGAAGGTGGACAGTGTACTTGAAAATTGTCATCTACTGACTCTGTAGTCTTAGTGTGGGATGTCAAGGCACACATTAGAGATGATGAAGAAAGCTGAGAGGCGTGATAGTGACAAATAGCTTCCTGGATCTGAACCCAAGTGGTAAATTATCAGACCTTTGTGCAAGCAATAAATTAACCATAACAAACACTTTGTTCAAACATATGGAAACTCATAAGTATACATGGTACCAAAATGGTTTTCGTCCAGGTGGTGATACGGTGGACCAGCTATTCTCCCTTGCACAGCTGTGTGAGGTTGCATGGGAGTATGCTTATCTAGTCTACGTTTACTTTGTGGACTTGAAAAAAACATATGACAGTGTCTCTCAGCATGTCCCTTGGGGGGTTCTGCAGAAATACAGGATGCCTGGAGCACTGCTGCGTGCTGTCCAGTCCCTGTGTGAAAGCAGGTGTGAGCTGTGTTTGCAAGTCAAGTCTGTTCAATGTGGGCATCAGACGTCGTCAATGGTGCATCTTGTCACCACTCCTGTTCTTGATGTTCATGGGCAGGATATCAAGGCATAGCCGAGGGTGGCAGGATATCTGGTTTGGGGGGCTGGAGGTGACATCTCTAAGATTTGCAGATGATGCTGTTCTCACGGCACCATCTGACAGTAATCTGCGCACTTGAGAGATTTCCTGCTGAGTGTGAAGTAGCTGGGATGAGAATCAGCACCTCAAAATTTCAGGTCATCATCCTCTCTCAAAAAAGAGTGGATTGTTCTCTTCAGGTCAGGGGAGAAGGAATGTCTCAAGTGGAGGAATTTAAGTATCTCAGGGTCTTGCACATTAGCAGTGGAAAAAGGGACCGTAAGATTGACAGATGGATCGGATCAACCTCAGCAGTTCTGCAGATGTTATAATGGTTGGTCGTGGTGAAGACAAAGCTAAGAGTAAAAACAAAGCTCTCAATTTACTACTCAGTCTCCGTCTCCATCCTCACCTATGGTCATGAACTGGGTAAGGACCGAGAGAATAACATTGCAAATGCAAGTGGTTGAGATGAGGTTTCTCCGCCGGGTTGCTGGGGTTACTCTCTGAGACAGGAACAGGAGCTCAGTCAGGACAGCCTCAGAGTAGGATTGAGAGAAGCCACCTGAGGTGGTACAGGCATGTATTAAGGATGTCTCCTGGGTGGTTCCCGCTGGGGCTTTTCCAGACTCACCCCGCTGGGTGGAGACCTCAGAGTAAGCCATGATGCACTGGGGAAACTGTACCTCCCATCTATCTTGGGAGCACCTTGGGATCCCCCAGGAAAGGCCAGAGACCATTGCAGGTAAAGGGCTCAGGCTCAGACTGCTGCTACCACAACCCTCATTTGGACAAGCATGTGGAAACTGACTACCTGACTGTGTATAAAATCTTTAGGTAAAAACCTTTAGGTATGTATACACATAACCTAAAACCATTTTTAACATTTCTCCCAAGACTAACCACAAAAATACTGTTAGAGCTTGTTACTGTAGCAGTAAATCCAAGACGAATATTTTATAGTTTGTTTTTAAAACATCCTAACTTTTCCTTTTTAACATAACAGATATAGCATATGTGTCACTTTTCTTCAGTGGGAGGAGTAAATTCATTATTTTTAACCATTGTATGCAAAATGGAAAATATATTGCACTAACAAACATAAAACCATGAATCCCTCATTGGTTCATGTGTATATTATGTCTCTTCAGTTGCAAAAACTTGTGTCTAAATTTCTGACACTGTATGCCCATTGCAATGTACATGCAACTGATTCCATTGATATTTGCATAAAGCATATTTTTAAAATGTCTCCCCCCACTGGAATTTCAGAGTAGTTGAACAATTTCTGCCAAACAAGCACAGGCTATGCACATATAAGAAGAGAACACACGTGTAACGCATGAACGTCCCTGTGCCCGGAGTGACACGTGCGGACACGTCCCGTACCTCTCTCTCACAGTTAGTGTTGATTGTCAGCAGGGCCATGGGACTGTTGGGGGCGCTATTGCCTGGTCCTGGAGGCATTCCGCCATGCTCCGCTGGCTGGTTGGGGCAGGGCAGGCTGACGGCCTGGGCGCCAAGCTTGCCACCCAGAGTAGTGGACAGGTACTGCTTCACCTGTTGCCGCTGCGCCTGCTGGATGTGGTACTTGGTGGGGTTCTCCAGGTGGGTCTGCACCTGTGAGGGAGACACACCCACCACACTGAAGCAAAAGTCTAAAGCACCTAAATGTCAGTCAGAAGCTCGAGTCTCTGCAGCTGCCGTTGCAGAGCTGGTGCTTCTTGGCATTTAAACAAAAAAGCAACAGACTCTGACCGTTTTCCAAAGAAAATAGAAAAGGATCCTCACTTCACAAACGCCTTTTTTTTTGGAACGCGGAGAAAAATGACAAAAACGTTCGCAGGTGAATGCACACGGAAGACAATGTGCTACTTAACAACACTAGAATCCCCACACATCATTTAACAACAGATAGGTGCTATCATATTTTCAAAATAGAAACACAAATGATGACACTGAAAATATCAGAAACCATACTTGTTACAATCACAGTACGAATGTCTGCAAGTTAAAAAAAAGTGTTTAAAAAAAAAAGCGCCTACCTGATAATGATTATATTCAAGCATCTCCAGCATATTGCACTGTTTGTGGTCTGTAGTCAGCTCACGTAAGGATTTAGAGAGAAGTTCCCTTTTTCAAACATAGGTAAGCAGGCAGCTGCATGCATGGATTGTCTAACCCACTGAAACTCCAGTCAAAGAGGGAGGCGGAACTTTGCTTGGACTCACGTATTAAAATATAAACACCTCATTAGATATGCATGTAGGAAATTAGATGAAAACACTGGGGACCTTTCTGCCACTGTCTGTTTTTTTTTTTTTTTTTTTTTTTTTGCAGGAACGGAGGCACAACTCCTTATACGGCTACTCAAGCTGGCGCGCCACAAAGGGTGCATTCTGCGTCCGAGTCCCCGCCGCCAAACTGACAGTCCCTTCTGGCTAAAGAACGTTCTCATCTTTAGTTCCACTCCTCAAGCAGAAAACACAGTTTGTTCTGATGCTCATGAACACAATCAGCAACATTGTGGGGTTAAAACAAGGCAATGTGTAAAAATACAGTCTCTTACATGTCGTGGCCACATATCACAAAGTCCTAACCTTGTCTACTTAATTGGCAATGCTTGCTTTAATTACTGCAGCAAGAAATATCAACTCGTGTAACGTTTCATTAACGGATAATGAATATTTACAGGAGCGTGTCCTCTGGCTGGTGAAATATATCAGGTTCGAGAATAATACACTATAAGTAGTTAGTGAAGATGATGCAATTCACTGCTGTTAATAACTAAGAATCAATGAGTCTCTTATTTGTGTCAGTTCCATCCAAAAGTACTACAGAAAGGGAACAAATTGAGAACTAAAGAGCTATAAAAATGCATAACATAAAAATGTACTTAAAACTTTCATATTCAGATTTAAGGGATTTGATCCCCAGCACAGCTAAGGTTTAGGTCTGCACATCCTTTGAATTATAACCATTTTGACATTATATGTATTTTAAGCACACTAAAGACAGCACAAAGACCTTTATATTTTTAGGACTGTCACATGCCATCTGGTCTGAAAGCAAATACAGTTAAGAGGCTCATTTTCCTGTCAAGCAGCTCGTAAAACCAGCTCTGGACCTTCAGCCATTTATTTCCAGACCTTCTTTCCAAGATAAGGCTGCAGGGGGCCTGGAGCCTATTCCAAGGGTACACATGGAGCATGAAGCAGAATATGGATCCTAGGCACGACCCTCACCCATCACAAGATGGACCTGTTTTTACTTATCCTTATACTCATCATGGGCTGCATACACATTTAAAGTACTGTATTATATTTCATGTCAATTTACAATGCTAACGCAATATGTACTTTATTGCCTAATGAATAATGTAAAAATCACATGTAATATTTAATGTCAGTTCTTAATCCTGAAATATGTATGTGTTCGTTAAAAAAACAGCAGAGGACATGACCTTTCAGCAGACTCATAACAACTATTAATTTAATAATCTCTTATGAGACATTCATTGTTCATCACCGTTAAGCGTGAAAAAACTCCTATATTTTACAGAATGATACAATACGATATATCTTTGTATGATCTCAAGTTATTTGTGCCATATTTTTACAGGCAAACCATTAAACAGTACAGACTTTCAGTAAAATTAGACATGGCCACAGAGATGGCAGTATAGTTACAGAAGTGGGACAGCCTTCAGCAAGTTGTGACATTTGGTCCAGGAGCACGAGGGCATACTCCGGCAAAGCGACAGACAGTAGACCGGTCGCTAAGAGATAAAGCACAGGAGGCGTGTCTTATTAAGGGGCAGTTACATGAGCGTGGGGCTGATCAGAGCGTGCACAAACTACACGTCTCTCATTCGCTAAAAAACCCACCAAATGGGCTAGTCCTTTGGAAAGGCTCACTGCTAGAAACACAAACACCAACTTCTGACAATGAGGTGCTGGGTACCTTTAGCTATTCAGGAAGCTCTGCAAAATACGTTCCTGAATATGTCGTTGGCAGACAGCTGAACCCCCTATTCTCTTCCACACACACACACACACACACACAATATACAATACTACATCATTTTGTGCATTTATTGTATGCATTTTCAGCTTGTAATAATACAATTGGTTGATCTGTGCAGTCATATTAGCCCCACCTACATCACAATAGCTGACAACAAATGCACTACAGAATCCCCCCCCCAAAAAAACCCTCAGCCCACAGGCTGCAAAACATCAAAAAATTTTGCTTAAATTGTGCTTTTCATCTTCATCCTTGCCCTACCAAAGTTCTATTCATAATGACCTGCAATATTGTTCAACCCACAAACTGCATCTATAAGTTAGGGAGGCACAGAGTTAAACAAGTAAAATGGACAGAACAGACTCTCCAACTGTCAAAGTAAACATAAACGGTTTAAGTTCATGTGTATATTGTCTCTCTTAGCAGGGATTGAACAGGTGCACAAACACAGCCGGCCACCAACCAGCCCAAAAACAGGCAGAAGAGCTGCACCCTGAATACCTGTGCAGTCGAGAGAAAGAATGGGCCATGCTACCTGACACAGCAACGTTCAAAACACATCTCAAATAACACTATCCAACATTTTTCCTTCACCCATGCAAATTAATCCTCCTAATTTAATCAGAGCAAAACGGCATGATTTAGAGCACTGTCCTTGACATTTGGCAAGAATGCCGGTGACTCGTATTTTCTAAAACTACCTATACATGTGCGTGCCTTGCATAAGCGTGGTGTTAAATTCTCATGCTGTCTCTCCACAGACATACAGAGGGCAAATCCCATTGGGCTGCTTCACAAACAGACTCAGCCAACCATTTCTTGCTCTTGTGTTCTCTTCACTTCTCATACTTGACAGCAGTGAGGTCACACTGGTCAGATCTGCCTGTTGGCCACCCAGACAAGCATATGAAGGAATAACAAACATATCTCTTAGTTTTTTTCTCCAAAAAAGTGAGAAAACTATATCTGTTGTTTTTGGTGTGGTGTATTGCACCTTGGTAAAAATATCTCAGCACAAAGAAAAGACTTGCTGCTTTGACATTTCAGGCTTTTTTTTGCAAGGCATCACACATATCTAAAATAAATCATGCTTACTTTGAAAGTTTCACATTATGTGCAGCTGTATCTAAAAATCCGATCTCTGCAGTATCCTGAAGAGGTCTTGTTTTATGCCCATTACATATATTACGATATTTAGAAATTGTATTACTACATGAAAACAGTTTCTTCACATAACCTTGATTAAACAGAGGTCAGGCTATGCTTTCATTTCTTTCTGCAATCTCATATCCCAGTCCTTTTCATGCAACTATTTTCCCTCACAAGTAATCTTGCAACAAACACAAACGACTTTAAAACCAACAAAGCTGCTTTATTCACTTGAAAAGAGGTGCCTGGCACTTCTGAGAAATAAAAGTATACCCTTGAGCTGCATGTTCTGCTGTGGGGTGAAGCTTTGCTGTATGGTTTGAACCTTTGCCTTCAGGACAAGCTACTGATTCACATTCCCAGTACTGGAGAAGTGCAATAAAAGTTCAAGATGAATACATCCATTAAGAAGGCGTCTATTTGGAACCATACTGCTAAACACACTTTATAGAATGTCTTCTTTATGTCTGTACTCATAAGAACATTAAACAGGAAGCTGTTAATTCTGCATAAGGCCTGTGAGGTTTTGCAGGTTGGGGAAAAAAATGGCACGATAAGACATTGTCTTCACAAAATATATTCTTCATCATCTGTTGGTTTTTTTGGGAAAGGTGCAATAGATGCTGAAAAAATCTCTTTTATCTCTGATAACCAAAACTTCAACCACATATTCCCGCAAATGTCTATAATTAATATTTTGAGTCATTGATGTCAAATATGGAGTTGGCTATGGTTTTGATTCTAGTCTTGATTCCCATTCAGATTCTGACTGGCTTTCTGGAGGTCAACACTTTTCTGCAATCTGCTGTGATCATAAGCAGACAGCAATACAAGACACTATTATCAAAGCCAAACATGAGAAGATCAATGAGGAGGGAAACCTCAAAAAAATACAACTGAACACTAAGACACATTCAGCAAGGGTTACAACAGCTGATATTAAGGAATTCACAGCATCTTGGGACATCCACGGGTGGGTAAGTACCGATAAACAGTCAACAGCATTCCCTCGCAGTAACCTAAACACTCACTGACTAAAATAAAACAGACAAAACAAACAAACAAAAAGTCCTGCCAACAATCTATACCAATACAAAGATCCATTTTTATAGATTTTTTGTAAGTGAGTTGGCTTGTATAAACTATGTGCCACAGGTGGCCGAGCCAGCCAGATAAATCCAACACTTCTGAAATGTGGATAAGCAGATTTAACTTGGGGGCTTGTAAAATACGTCGCTGAGAATCAGAGCTGGAACAGTCAGTATCGTGTATATTCTTTTGGGTTACACCGTTAAAGTAGCGCCCAGTGTTAACATATGCAGAACAAAGGATCTGATTAAGAAAAATTTTTATTTAATTGAAAACCTTAGTTTAAATTACTTGCTCCAATCATCAGAGAACAGAGGTGAGAAACTTGAGCAACCAATTATCACCAAAGTATAAACAGACCGGGCAATATATACTGTTGTTTCTAGGATCCTTTTATAATACAATATGATTTTTTTCTTTTGCAAAAGACATTTGTTCGCAATGTGAGTATACAAGCCCAACAGCTGAAAACACGGAGGGGTACACCCCACTGGAGGGGTACACAGGGCGCGATGGCAAACCACGGTTCTGGAGTAAACATCAGAGCACACAACACACCAGAATGCATTACCTTTTTAATTAAAGAGAACAATGCTAATAATGTTGTTTTGCCCAACTCACTTTCTTCATAATGTTTTGCCACTGCCACACATTTTCAAGAAAAGTAACATCAGTGATTAAATATCAGCACATAAAGGTACAAGGGCTACATTCATTTATTCTACCCCCTCCTTGTAAACTGGGGGCCAGAGAGAGAGAGGTCCCAGGGTTGGTCACAAGCATACAAACTCGTGCAGGGCTAACAAGGTTAGGATTAAGGGTCAAAGAGTAGGGAATCAGAAAACCATGCTTGCTGTTTCTTGGGGGTAAAATGTCAGAAGCATAAAAATAGACTATGTTAAAATCAACAATAAGATTGGGCATGATATATTTAACAAGACTGATCTAAGTATTGAACAATTAGACAGAGGTTGTGTAAATGATAACCCTGTGGAACTGTGTAAGAATATAAATTTTTAATTTTTATTTATTTATTGTTTTTGCAGGATACTGTAACTCACTGATGGCCTGTTTTTTTTAACAAAATATCAATATTTTCAGCTTTGTGAAATACAGACAGAGGTTAAAGGAACTTAAGTATAATGGGAAATGAAATGGGAGGAGCCAGTAGCCTTTGATCACAGAAGCCTTTGATGGTAATAATGACAGAAAAGGCAACATGTGAAGCATCCAGCAGTGCTTTAAGAAGCTACTGTACAAAGAGGTGGCTGCATCCACACAATGACATTCACTTTGATGTTGCTCTTGGCACCCAAACTCAACTCTCTCAGACAGGTAAAGCAGGCTCAGGACCAGCGTCAGGCACATAGGAAAAAGGGCACTTCCAACTGGGAATTTTATCATGGTTAAAGTTTGACTTGCCAGATAGAGGGTCATAAATAAGTTATTTGTTCAATTATAAACTTGTGTGGGGAAAGCAAAAGTTGCCGACTGAAAATAAAAGTTGTGAGTGGCGTTTATCATTAGTCATTTAGCAGACGCTTTTATCCAAAGCGACTTACGACATTTTTTTTTTTTGTATCTGTTGAATTGTGCAAAAATTTTTTGAAGATAATCATGCATCCTTCACAAGGCTGTTAATGACTGTTAATTAAATTTGGCCTGTTTTAAAATTTAGTAGTTTTATTATTTTAACATGAGAATAGTAACCATCAGGACACAATGGAAATATTGTGACACATCCTGGTGCAGTAAACCATGACTGTAATGATGAGGATTGTGTTATGTGCCTACTGGCGATACCCAAGCCCTACAGCTCTGTACAATGCAAGCATCCTGAAGCTGTTTCCAAACTGCTGGAGGTGGAGTTTGGAGGACAGATTAAATACTGGCCCAAATATTATGGGGCTTTCTGAATGGATAAACCTGAGCTGAGAGAGTGACCAGCAACACAACACATCAAGCACATGAAAAAACACATACACTCAAATTCACAAAAAAACAAACCATACTAATAACCCTTCATTTTAAATTACAATACCCCTAACATACTGACACTATACTTGAAAAAACCAATTTAGTTGCCTGAATTTCCCTGATACCGGTTGTGTGACAGAACCACAGACAATAATTGGTCCCAAATCACGTGATCTTACAATGTATATCAAAAATATCACTAATTTTCCTGTGTGAATAAAACGAGTCATTGTGCATCTGAAGTCAGGGTCAGTACTTTGAGCGTGCGCTCATTTCTGACAGCGCGAACGCAGGACCAATGCAGATGCAGGACATCTTGTCAGTGAGTATGATGTCCCTTGTCTTGCCTGGATTTAACCAATGCTATACGAATCCCTTCAGTATTTAACTTCTTTGCTTTTATCATGTGCTGTACTTACATATTCACACAGAAAAAAGCAATTCACCAGCTATTTCACACACTATCAGCCAACCTGAGCAGAAATTCTTAACCGGAAACCAGCTGTTCACCTCATTAAGGTATAAATCATTACAAATGAAAATACCTGTAAAACCATTCATGTCAGTAATTCAAAAACGTACAAAGTCAAATTTCCCCCCAAAAAACTCATAAAATCAGCTTTGAAGGTAAGAGAATAAATTAAAAATATGTATCTTTCACTAAAAAACAATTTAACCAAACACCTGATCAAAAATCCAAAAAACAACACACACTGAACTAATAGTTAATTGCTAAAAAAAACATTACGACAATTCTGCAACATCATTACTAATTATACTAACAATTTTCAGGCAATGTTAACTTAACCTACCTGATCGTCTGTCGACAGAGACGTGTCAGCAAACACGACACTATGACTACTGTTCATTACACGTTGCTGAACTACTCTGGTCAACGTTATGTATTTAAGCAGTGTTTGTATCAATATAAATCTGAAGATATGATCTACAGTAGAAGTCAATGCAAACCTGCACCTTCTCCTAACATGCCATGGAATGAGAGCACTGAGCCTAATTATGAACATTCTTCGCTGAATTAACGTTCAGTGTGAGGTCAGACTGCTTACCTTTGTCTCAATCCATAAACCAATCCTTCTCTTATTCTTACAGGTCAAAGGTCATTTGGCCAATTAGGTAACTGGCGAGTCTCTAGACAAATACGTCTGAGCTTAACATTTACATTTTTAAGGCCCGGCAGTTTTACTTTCAGTTCATTTTCGTTGCCTGTGCGGCTTTACGAGTCGTCTGCTAACACACTCCCAGGTGAGCCGGTTCAGCGTACCCTACGGAGGTGGACAGATTGTTGGTTCATTGATTCAGAAAAAAGACAACTTAAACACTTTCCAAATTACATGTACACTTTGTGCCTTTCAGCTGGTGTGCCACAGCTGCTTCTGTGCTCGAATAGCTACTGACGCTGAAACTATGTTGTACCAGTGAAAACAAAGCGTTCTGTTTCCAAGTGTCTGTCTATGCTGTTAAAAAAAAGGAAATACAGTCCTACGGATATAACAATGCATTCGGCTCTAGATACAATTCGATTCATGATACTGAGGTGGCAATTCAATTGTGTTACAAAATAAAAAAAAAAAACTGAGTGAATAACATTTTTTTAATTTATGGGAAAAACAATGGTAAAGTATGTTTCTTCTTCACGGGCAGTCGCTGGAGCTTTTCATTGTGGTATGGCTGTGAATGCTACATCATACTGGCAGTGTTAGTAGCTGCGTGAGCCACAGTTTCCCAAACTGTGGTGCGGTTTGTGTGCTGACGCGTAGCGGACCGGGAACGGGACGGGAAAGCACTGGAAGTAGTGGGAGCGTAAATTGCTAAACGCTTTTCTCTGACATGCATTTCTCAAAATCTATGACACAGATAACACCTTTACCACCAAACTTGGAGAACTACAGTCATTGACGTAAAGGGCAAACCAGAGTTCACGAATCAGAATCATGCTGTCCATCTCAGTGATGAAATATTATACTGAATATGGAGCAACAACACACCGCTCTTTCAATTCAGAAGGGAACAAACACACACAGGGGACTTTACAACATTACACAGAAAGTTAAACATTAAAACTAAACTGTTAGTTCACTAAAACAACACTATAGAACATTATAAAAAATGAAAACTGTAGTGTAATTCCTTCTGGACTTTACATATTTCTGTGTCCATTAAGCCAAGCAATTTAGATTTGTGTTTTTTTTCAGTTATATCAATTATTGCACAATGTAGTTTAGTCTCTCACTGAAAATAATTTTACAATATTTTAAAACAGAAATTTTATCAAAATTAATAAGAGCTGTATATATCATAGCATGAAGCACACTTGGCAACATGCAATTAAATTTTCTTCTTCTTGTATCCCACAGAGAAGACATGTATTTATTATAAAAGGTTTAGGATTGGATTTAACCGTAAATGTAAAATTTCACTGAGATATTTAATTTTGAAAAAACAAAGAGCCATGTGTACAAGATAAAGAGCCAAGTTACGTCTAAGCAGACAGAAAACAATGATGTACACATCACACAAAACCCACAATCACAACAACGTCTCCTTACGGTTGTAGCACACCTTCTCATTCGCAGGTATACCCCTCACACATTTATATGGCTTGAAAAAACTGTTTTCTCTCATCAATACTGAAGATACAAATGAACTTCACTTTAAGCCAAGGTATTAAAGGGAATGTGTCTGAACTTTTCACCCAATTCCTTGGCAAAAGACCTCCTGCGTTCTTCATTGTAAAAACTAAAATGCAACTTCATAAGGGTTGTGCACAAAAAATGATTTTCTCATTCACTACTGTAACTCTTACCAAACGTCTTCAGTTGGGCGTGCTCTGAAAATTGCTGAAATTATTTCCCCCATGGCAGAGATAAAATAACAAATGTTTGAAGTCTCCCAGACTAACAAGGCGTCGAGGCAGCGAAACAACATCAACGTAGCAGAGCAAATAGGATTAAAGATGGCTAATTATAAACGGCTGGAAACACAGCATGCATTAAAGAGGAATTCTTTCAGGAAAGATAATCCCCATATGGATAACAAACCATGTTCTCTTTAACCAGGGGGTTTTTTCTCTGCTAAATTGTGATGTGATAGCTCAACTGAACCGTGGATTTGTCACTCGAGTTTGTGTCACACATCAGTAAACCCAAGGGGAGAAGTCAGGAGAATTAACTCAGCCGATTCACGAGAAATTTGCCCGAAACCAGAAACAGACAGTGAGACATTAGGAGGCCCCAAACAAAACCGGAAACCGTGGCAGCAGAATCTGGGATGGGCGGGAGGGTGTGGGGGGGTCTTTGAGACATCAGCCCAGCTATGGCGATGCCTGCGCTATCAGTATTTGGGGGGTTGTGGAAGCTTACCTTCAGCACTTCCATGGGCACCTGTGCAGGAGGGAGGCTGGGGGGCGCGCTGACGTTGATGGCCGGGGTCTGGGCGCTGCCGGGCGGTGGGAACAGAGAGGTCTGCTGCTGCTTCTGCTGCTCACGGCGCTCCTGCTCCTGAAGCTGATCTCGCATCAGCTGCTGTCGGAGCAAGACGCGTGACGTCATGGCGGAGGTGCTCAGCGGGGGCTTGGACGAGCCATGCTGCTCGGGCGGATTACTGCGGCCGACGGCCAACGACCGGGCCGGAGCGCACAGACGAGGGGAACGGGACGGGGTCGGGGAGGGGTGGGGGTAGAGAGGAAGGAGAGGTGATTCGTTACAACTCAGCTGGCTAAGTGGTCTGTTCTACCTTTATTGTGATGGTATGAAATCAATATTTAATCAGTCTAAAATAAAAAATATTGAAGAAAACTCATATGTGACCTTAAGCAACAAAATGGTAAAGCATCCAATAACAACATTTCACAGAGTATTACATCATTAATTATATTATTGTCCTTTAAAAAATTACATATATATATATATATATATATATATATATAAAAAGGTGCTTGGCTTTTAGCACTGATGTCAAGGGTTACAAAATCTCAAAATGACTTTTAAATGTGATCTGAGATCAGTGGCACCAGTGCCACCTCTGGAGAACTCATATGACTAAGCCCACAGCACAGAGTGCTTCAGTGGTTCAAGTTCTGTCCTGTCTCTGGTTCTCTGGGATCCTACTGAGATGACATGTGGGTCCCAGGACCATGGCAAAGAAGTGAAAGTGTGCTCTCTGGGACCAGACCTTCTCCGAAAAAAAAAACGAGAGCCGCTCTTCTCCCCCACTGCAAATACAAACGCAGCTCCTCCCAGCTGTCGTTCAAAAGAAAGCTGCCATTGTGAAAGTCTGTGTAGAGCACTACGGCTTCTCCAGTACCACTCATTTTAAGCAGAGTTTAACACGCTAATCTCATTCTCTTAAGAGGCAGGATATCCAGGCTAAAAGAAATTCCCTTAATTTGGATTAATTTGGTTTACAAACAGCTCTGTGGTAAAGAGTGGTGGGAAATGGGATATGAAATTAGGTAATGTTCCCTCTTGTACATATTTTCTGGCACCTTAGACTTAAGATGAGAATTTGGCTCCCAGAATCCTCCAAGGACGCAGTGAAAGAATCTGAAATGGGTGAAGGGGTCAGTAAGCCAAGGCAGGCCCCATCCAAACAGCCGACCCCTTTGATGAACCCGGTCAGAAAAGATCGGCTGGTGTAGCTGAGTAATAATCGCTCTAATTAGCTGGTCTCATCAGAGGCGCCCTTGGCTCACAGAAAGCACCGGGCATTCAGGACTCTGTATATAATAACCTTTTTTTTTAATCAGCCTTGCCTGATAAAATCATTGCACTCCACCCAACTTCAGAATCTGATTCATCTTGGCAGAAGAAAAGGACTTTCACTTCAATGTGAAAATCCCTCTTACAACATCATTGCCAAAACCTAGTACACACGGGCCCAAGCAATTAAAACCTGCTGGAAAAAGGCATTTAAAAATTTTTTAAAAGTATACAAATATATACACATAAATAAAATGTCTGCAATTAAGAAAAACCTAAACATAAAATATAATTTCTGTTAAAACAAACTCTTAGCATTCTCTGTGCAGCATACCTTATTAAAAATAAAAAGTGAGTTATGTGCTTTCGTGCACCCTGCACGCGCCCTATTGTATTTGCAAATATGAACTGCAGTTTTTAAAAAATGTAGGTAAAGCAACATTTAGCAGTTTAGTTTCCAGGAGAAAGGAGTTCACTTTGAGTTGGCGCAGCCAGTTTGAATGCTACATTCAGTTTATTCGTCTTCCTTTATTCTGAGAACAATGCTCTTGTGTTCTAAAAAGCAGGCACGGCTCCGGACAGATTTATTATGGCATTTTAGTTACAGCCATATTGACCTTGGCTTGTGGACTAGAGGCATTCTCAATGTCATTCCACATAAGAGTTATCTTTATTTGCAAACGTGCTAACCTTTGTGAAAAGGCAGATCAAATTGTTTAAGGAATTTCAAGGCAGTCTTTGTTGAAATAAGCAGGAAAACGTGACAAAAAACTGTGAAAGGAAATGTAATTTTACTCAGTCATTCATGGTTCACAAAACAATGACATTACTGAACTATTACAAAATACATTTAATAATATTTCATTTCAGTATTCATATTTTTTATTACAGAAGACTAGGATTCATACACAATGTTGAAAAAATTAGCTGATAATCAACTGCAGCTGTCTGAAATTCACACACTGCAACTCCAGCCCATTTCTCTGTGCTAAATGACACACTGTAACCGCTGGACTGATACCCTGTGTGACGTCACACACACTGAGTGCCAGACTCATACTCTGATTTCGGTTATGTATTGAACCAGCTCACACAAAACCATATTTTCAGCAATCTCTATATATTGCATAAGGTGATTCTATATAAAAAGTACAGTTTTCCAAAAGAAAATCCAATAAACATTGCATTTTCCACAAATTCACTAGTTTGGTTTAGAAGTTTAAAATATAAAACATAAGGCTCAACTAAAACACACAAAACATACCTTTAAAAATGCCAAAAACTAGTGGTTAGTTTGTAACTGCAAACAAAACTATTTATTGTTGTACACAATAAATACAAAGATTAGAGAAGGAAATGTAATTATGACAGTATATGAGAAGCCCAAGGCCTGGAGTTTGCCTGTTATGGGAATGCTACAACAATTCTGTGAAAACTGAAAAAATATAAATATATAAATAAATAAATTACTTTGTTCTGAGCTTGGAGTAATTTTCCACTTTTAAGTGTGTGGCTTGGAAAACGCCTCCTCTTCTAACTGCATTTGTTTATAAACACAGTGTCAGCATGGTCCAGCATGGCCTGGCTTCCTGCCCCGCCCCTCTACTGGGCCTACCAATCAGTGAGCAGAGGTGCCCTGCACCTAGAACAGCTTGGTCACAAAGCTTTTTTATCCCCCCACCCCCTCCCCTTACGGGAGAGCTCAGCGTGGCGATTCAGAGCGGACAAGAGCCCTGCATTCATCTGGTCGCTGCAGTCACGACTGAGCCAGAACACAATGCACTGCACAATCTAAACACAAACGTGTCAAACAGCCGCTGTCCCAGCAGCGGCCATAGCTAATGACCAGCTAATAGCTACAACCTTCATCAACTTCCAATCAATTCATATGGTTTCACAAGCTGATAAAATCACGGCACAAGCGCTTTATAATCAGTACACTGCATTTAGCATTTACACATCAAACTGGCGCACGTCTCATGCTGTACTCTAAGTGGGCAAACAGCTATTGCTTAGAAAACCAGATGAACCATTCTGGAGGTCAGTTTTTATTGCCTAGCCATGTGCTGGTTAGCACTGTGTTTCAAAGCATACGGTTTCCAGATGGGACCCGAGGGCCCGGTGTTACAGTTCTGTGGTCCCGCTCATACAGGGCTCCCGCAACACTCACAGCGGCAGATGTCCACACATGCTGAGCACATCCCCGCAATCTCGTCCCCACGCCGGGCCAGGGTATTCATAGCAGGGACTCTATTTATAGGAAGCCGGCACGCACACGCGCGGCATTCACTCGCACCCACGCACTCCCTCCAAGCGCTCCCCGGGGACGGGCGCAGGTACTCACGTGCGGTGGCTGAGAAGCGAGCGGGGCTGGTGCACCTGCACCAACAGAGCCTCCATCTTAAGTGTCCTCCACCTAAAGGTCCACCGCTCGCCCTTGGAGAGCAGTGAAAGTCATGCCAGTTGTAGCCGAGCTCTGTGTGTCAAGGGGGGGAGGCTCCAGTCAGCCCTGGCAACTCCAATCC
>JABJVR010049379.1:0-14226 GCA_025773905.1 Chitala chitala | reverse complement strand
CCTCCCCCCCCCCCCCCCCCCCCCCCCCCCCGCCCCCCCGCCGCTCCCCCCCCCCCGCCCCACCACCACCACCACCCCCCCCACCCCCACCCTCCCCCCCCACCCCACCGCCCCCCCCCCCCCCCATCCCCCAACCCCCCCCCCGCGGGGGGGGGGGGGGGGGTGCACCACAGAAGCACGGGGACACAGCAGGGCAGACCTGCTCAATCCAGTGCCTACCTGTGAGTCGCTCTCAATACAGCCTGCTTGCTCGTGTTTACACAGACACGCGCGAACAGGCACGCACACACAATGCCCTGCAATGGTCTATTAATCTGTTCAGGCACTCCAGTTTACAGCATTATTTACTCTGCAATATGCAAAGACAAATGTATCAGCTTCACGCAATCTCATTTACTTTTTATTTCTCCTGCTGCCATTGCTCATTTTTACCCTGGATAGGAAACATTCCACTAGCCCCCCTGCAAAAAAAGTCCATTTCACCCTCTAGCTCGCATCAACACAAGCTTTGTAAATGGGACTTAATGAAAATAGAATCCTTATTTTGCCACAGACTTGCATTTTACTGTAAACATTTAGCATTAGAGCTGCACAAGGAAACCTGGACATTGCCACAGGTGCCAGTCCTGCTAGCCGATTTTCCATGTGGCACTCATTATGGGGGGGGGGGCTGTGCTGACCCCACTTGACACGCAGGTCTTAATAACCCACCTCAGCTCGCTGTAGCAAGCGGCTGAAGACGCACGTCTGGCAAGTGCTGGAGTCAGGGCGGACAGCGGTGCCGCAGACACGGGGTAGACGGCTGAGCTGCTAGGTCACAGCTGCAGAAAGAGCGAAAAAGCTGAAGCGCTGCAGCAAAACCAACATGCTGCACATGCAGGCCGCGCTCAGAGGCCAACTGGCAATAACTGTGGCAGCGCGTGCTATAAACATTATGGGTTCAACAAAGCCTGCTACAAGACAAACTTCTAAATATTTACTGACCAAAACCACTGACGTCCTCAGAAAGGGGGCTTGATTTATTTAATTTCCACTGGATGCTGTCAGTAATGGTACACAAGAAGACTGCAGACAGTCAAGCATGCAATACATCTATTTTTATTTCTTCTTTTGCTTACTGGAACTTGCTCCTGAGACACTTTATTGCTTCACTGCAACACAGCTACATTATGAGTTAAAAGGCAGCAACAAACAGTTAGTAAGTGAATTTAGCCTTTGTAGAATGGATCACACAGCCCTGTATCCCACAACTTAAATTACAGTAGTCAGGAAAGCAGAGGAATTATCAAAAAAGACAGGCTATCACAAGTGTGATGTGAACAACACATCACTTTTATTTTACAATTTGTTTTTAATCTTTTAGAGAAGGTCATCTGCATTATAGAGTAAAGTAGGGTATTTTTTAAATGTGCATAGCTAAAAGTCTTTCACAGGATTATAGTTAAAATAGTCAATATCAACATTTTTAAATCTGTTTCCTTCCAGGATTACATTTCAGTTTGTACTGAGAACTGTTGTCTGACTTTATTTCTTGGTGTCCTTTAGCCAGCATGAGGAAAAAACTGTTTCAATGTCACTCCTTTTCAACATCTTGGGATGATTCATTTATGAAAGGCAGTTAAGCGTTATTACTCCCACTGTACACCAGAGGGCACACTTTCTTTTCTT
The DNA here is from genome assembly GCA_025773905.1 of Chitala chitala. Classification (NCBI taxonomy): domain Eukaryota; kingdom Metazoa; phylum Chordata; class Actinopteri; order Osteoglossiformes; family Notopteridae; genus Chitala; species Chitala chitala. The sequence goes on along the minus strand of JABJVR010049379.1, from coordinate 12,558 downwards.
ATTTGCCTGCACCAGAGCTGCCAGAGTACCACAAACCAGGCAAACCAGCATTCCACAATTTTGTGGCAGAAGCCAAACCTTCCTTGGAGGACACAGCACTTGTCACAGGTCATTCACATCTGTTATAGCTGTTTAAAGACGAGCGCATGTCAAATGCTGCTATTTAGTGATGTATACAACATGCACTAAAGACATGCCTAGGGACCTGGGGGGGTGCCTGTATGCCAAGCTCCTCCTCTCAGCAAGCTGAAGTCTCCACAATGGCACCGTGCCGACAGAACAACTTACAGCTCACCACTAGAAAGAGGTAAAGCTAAATGAGATTCCTTCACGAAAATATAAAGTGATTACTTGGTCTCACAGCGAGGTCGTTAAACAAACCTCACCAAACAAACATTACTTGTAGACTTTAATTAAAATTACGTCATTGTTTATATTTTAAATGAATAAGAACTGAAACGTGTATTTAAACCTCTTGTTACTAAAATGAAAGTTCAGCTGTTGTGTTTTGTCGTGAAAAATCATGTTTTTCATTTCATTGCAACATATTTCGTTTTTTGTATAAGGACTTTAAAGATTTGATTAAAGCTCAGTACAAAAGTATGGCTGACTATGAGAGTAACTTCGAGTCTCCGTTTCCTATCTTTCGACGTGGTGTCCGATACGCTGCGTCACTCCTTCTCAGCACAACAGAGCACATATGCATCAGTGGTTTCACTTCTTTGACCAAAGCCTTAAACAGCACCACAGAGGACCACGTTCACAGTTTTCACACATGATCAAAACATGTCAAAACTGTACATGATCAAAATCACCCTGGGCGGGCAACTAAAACACAGTTCCTTTTATTTCACACGTTGTTGAACGTTCCCATTAAAATATTACTACACAGCAAAGCCGAAGACATGGAATGAGTCAGTTCTGAAGAGTCAGAAGAAGACACTACTAATGACAACTTACAAACGTGCAGTTGGTTTTTAATTGTATTTCTGAGAAATTCTTAATGAAATGGAAATTGAATTGCTTTTGAGAAATGTAACACTGCCGGCCTACCTTGTAATCTTCATAATTGAAAATGCTGCATTAAAAAATTGCTCCAGTGTCTCTGCAGTTTGAGGCACAGCATCGAGTCTTGTTAGATCACTTACAGAATAACAGCTTCCTGCAGTTAGGAGTCAGGAGTCAGACTATTTTCCAAATAGTAAGACTATTTTCCAAGTAAGACAAATACGTTTCGATGATGTAAAGAACTACACTTTACAAAGCATCACTATGTTTTAAACACTAGCTGGTCTGTTTTAGACGTGATTTAATGTTGAGCAGAGATATAAGGAGATTAATTTCTTTTAAAGTTAGCACCAGTGATCACAATGAGACAACAATTTCCATAACTGTCATTTTATAGCCATACCAGTTACTGATCAACAACGATTACTGATACCGCAATAACAAGAATACAGTTTACTGACACATCAGCCACCGATCACATCAAGTACTGTTCAATATTAATCATACAGCATTAACTAACAAATACAGGGACCCGATACACCAGTGGTCATACTGACCATCAATCGCCCATCACTCTCATACCATTCACTGATCAACTATGATCATTGTCATATCAGTTACTGGTAAACCCAGATCACTAATAAATAAATCACTGACAAGCACTAATCAACTACATCACAATGATCCATATTGATCAGCAACCCATAAGTGAGTTATCAGCACCGCTCTCTGGCAAATTACTGATAAGCATTCATCACTCATACCTCAGCGATTTGTAACTAGATTAATAGTAGTGTCCAATTTCAAATACCTTAAATAATTGCTAAGAAAAAGGTTTAATTTAGGCCTTTACCTACCAGACCTTGGAGACAGTAATCCTCTGTACTCCTAGTAAATCTTCTACACCTTTCCTGTACACGATAAGAATATTTTTTAAAGGCGCCTTGTGATTTTGACTCAGCGATGGGCGTTACATATGAATTATATTTTTATAACGTAAATGCTGGAAAAAAATGTTCAATATCGACAATCGTGTCATGGAAAACAGGAACAGTGATGTGACTCAAGGATTTCTAAGGGCAACCACGTTCCAAAAATAGGTCCTGGCTCTACCCTGCTCTTGTGAAAGATACAGGACAACATTGGCTTTACATGCCTTTTGAACATCTTCACTGGTGATGAAAGGGAGACTCCTTTGGTCTTGAGGTCAGAGACACTCCAAGCACAGACGGACCAAGTTCACCTTATGAGCCCATCTTCCCAGAAGCACCAGTGACTAAAAGACTAGGAGTGTGAAAACATGAGAGTTTATTCCCAAAACAGGCAGCTTCCCACCCTCTGATGGGGGACGCGTTGACACGTGTGCCTCGGCTCTGTGGTGTACCATGAGAGGTCCACACACAGGCTGTCCCCCTCTTACCTTCGGTCCAGCTCACTGTCACAGCAGCAGCCTGAGACAGTGACGGACCCCAAAGCTGAGGTGAGGCCCAGACGAGCCCCCTCCCCAGAGGATGAGTTTAGCTTTCGTATCGTGAGTAAGCGCACAGCAATGTGCTTACACAATTGGTAGCGGTGTGTCACACATGCACCTGCCACTGTCACTCAGACCGTGTCCCCACGTTGCGCAGGGCTCGAAGGCATGCGACACCTGCTGGTTTATTGCGCAACAGTAACCTTGCCCAAAATCTGCCCACTGCATGGAAATAATATGTCATGATTAAATTTATTACGAGTCTCTCAGATCATAAGAAGTTTCCATAAATTACTTTTCTCTTATTTAGCAAAGATAAGAGAAATACGGTATATTTATTTCTCAACGTTCCCAGAAATGTGTAGCATTGACATCTTTGAAGTGTTATGGTCCTTTGTTGTTGTGCTAAGTAACAATGAAAAAAGGAACGATACTGTGTGTTTGTATTTATACGTAATGGGGGACAACCTGTGTCCACATAGCCCACGCAAAGCTGCCAAACAAAAGGGTTAACCCACTCAACTAAAGTCCCTTGCTTGAGGGACCAACCAGACTCTTGTCCATAAAACTGGCAGATTTCTACCATAGCAGTCCAAACTCCACTACATCATCCCCTCTAGATACCCACAGGAACCTCAATTCAGCTACTTGGTAACAGCTGATACTTGTTCAGGTCAAACAGAACCAATGTAACGGGAAAAATTCAGGATTAGGTGAAGTAGAGAACCAACGACCATCAGCACGCCTTTGGTTACCCCACAGGTGGCACAATACTGTCTTACATCCACTTTTCAACTACACTTTTTACCTTTCTGTCACCTAGCTGTGAGAGCCATGCAGACAAACATCTACAATGTGCCACTGGACATGACTTCGATGTATGCCACTTCTGCCCTTGTTATTGCAAACCAGCATCCAGGTACACAGTGACAGAACATCTGTGCACCTATCAAGCACCTGCGCTGTGGCACCACTGACTGCACACACACAAATGTTTGGCTTTTTTACAGATAACATGATGCAGCCTGCTGGACAAGACATAGGAAATATCCCCTCCCACACACACTGTCACAGGCATGCAGTTGACACACTTACTCCTACATACTCTCAGCATATCCCCTTTCTCTACAACCCATGAAACTTCCCTCTGCTGCAAGACAGGCCCTTGTAAGTTCTCAGATGCACACTGCAGAAATACAGCTTCTGTCTGAGGGATTAAATCCCTAACAAAATATGAACACATATTTAGAGAACAGACGGTTTGCAGGTAGTTGGGGACTAAACAGTTTTTTAAAAGATACAAACAGAAATTTAACTGGCAGGTGATGGGTACTGGAAGAATCTGTTCAGAACGACACACTCAACGTTAGCGCAGGCACATCCATTCTTAGTCCTCCCCTGCTGAAATCTCACTTCCATCGCTAAATTTATTTGGCCAATTTACACCTCATAGGTGACAAAGTGTGTTTTACTGTCTGCCTGATTCCTAAAAATATGCATGTTGGTTTTGCATGGGGTCTGGAAACCGTTGCATCTGACGGCGCTTGAACAACTGCACTTCTGAGAGACCAAAAAACATTTTATAGGTAACCTGTACCGTAATGTTTGTAACAGGCAAGAAAACCAGCTATGAAAATTTTCTGAAAGCCCACGGCGTCATATTTGATGATGCTGAAGTTGCACCAACACCTTTGGAGGTTTTTTTCATCACCTTGAAAGGAAATTCCAGGTGTGCTGCTTACCTGTCAGTCCTTAAGTCACTTGTCTGTAACACTGCTATGTGTGACATTGTCAGTCCTGGGTTTACAAAGTCTCGTCCAGCAATTCACAAAGACTGTAAAGGTGTCAGATCTCAACAGTGCAAACATGCTGCCTAGCAGTAGGTGTGTGGGTTAAATACAGTCCTGCCATTGTACTGGTGTTAAACCAAGAGCACTTGTCAGTTCAGTTCTTGGTCCTCTTATAATCATTGTTGAACTACTGGATCCGCTGAATAACAAATGCCTCATATCTTTGCAAGCCCTGGACAATATGCCTTCCTTACTGAAATGAAAACCGAAGGAAAAAGAAGGCATTTCATTTTCTGTTGTAATTTAGAGGAAGCTGAAAGTATAACATGACATTGCACATAAGTTTTACTCAATCATACACAAACAAGGGTCAGTTTCACTTCTCCCGGTGTTCCGCTGTAATGAGGATGTTATTTTCATATGTGGCACTCTTGCAATCTCAGCCCCCCATCTGAGGCAGAGCTATAAAGCACAACTACTCCTGAATGTCTTCATCATTACACAAGGTTACTGACAGAATTTCTCTCTTTTTCATCAGGCCCATGAGCCCAGATCCATGCTTGTGTGACACAGCTGGTCTTCCTGCCTCAACTGCAGCCTCAAAACAGGTCAAAAATTCAAGCTGTGAGGCTGGAAGAGGAGAACTGGGGTGAAAGGAGACAGAACCCAAGGCTGGCCTCGTCATACTGGCGATGTGAACATAACTGTTGTGAACATAACTGGCGAGTGAACTGAATGTTACAGCCATCGCAGCTCCTCTGGAACTTGTTATATGTGTCAATTAAAATATCTCAGAATAAGCATGAGCATTAAAAAGACTCTCACATCTCAGTCTAACGAACACAGACCCAAAGCCTCTCAGTTTTCATGAGAGCATCTTTGTTTACAGCACTGACTGCGGGGGATTTTCTGTGGTGTTATAAATAAGGTTAAAGGTCTTTGCACTGCTTGTAACTAATGGTAGTTCCCCATTCTATGCTTCATGCGAGACACACTGACTCAGTGGCAAAAAAGAACAATCAGAACAGGGGAAAAAGCCTGTAGATGGCATGTATGTTTGATATATGAGGAATAAGTGCGGGGGAACAGCTTGGAGTTGGTGATTTAAACACACACTGCTTTTCAACAGAGGTTCTTGCTGCCTGGCTGAAGGGGGGAGGAGGTTTGCCATGGCAGGAAGACAGGAGCATCTGTGTTTGATTTGTCTTTCTGCAATTTAAAATACAGGTACTAATCTCTGGTGTCCACAACCTAAACAACTGTCTTTTGCTCCACGAGCCCTGAAGAAAAATGTAAGCTACAAAAGATTTGCGTTCTGTGGCTACCTTTTATTCAACATTACTTCACACAAGAAGCTCAGCATACCTATGTGGCCAGACATTCCTGGGAAGTTAGAGCCTCCTATGACAACTTTAATAGCGTGAGTTCAGGCTCCAAGGGAGAAATCGCGCGGCTCTTTTATCCACACATGCCTGATGTGCAATGTGATGACAACATTTCAGAGCGACAAAACCTCAGCTTCACACTGTATCTCTTGGCTGTTACGGTTCTGGGAAAAGGGGCGAAAGGTCACCCCGAGAGCTCGGCCGAGTCAGCGCTCCGTTTATTGTCCTTTGTTGCGCAGAATATGCTTTGTTTGCACAACTGCTTGACTACACGCCCCGGCATGCAGGCGCAATTTGCTAACTGAAATGAGCAATTACGCTGACAGTAAATAACATAAAACCCATACAATTACTTTGCTCATTTATGATTAAAAGATTGTATTTACTGTTGGGTGCCATTGACGACTGTTTATGTTAATCACGCAATTACTCCATAGGGATAATTTTTAAAGAGCGAAAATAGCCAGCCAAACTACTTTGGCTCGCACGGTATCACACTCTTAAGCGTACAAAATTGGCAGACAAGGTTCTACAGTCATTCTAGCAATGAAAACACAGACACTAGAGGCGCAAAACATCCGTTCTTCCGTTCATCTGCACCTGTTGCACAGCCTTACTTGAGAAAATCTTGCTGAAAACAATTAAATTATTTAGGTTTATGACCGCATGCAAGTAATGCTAAACCATCTGGCTGAAAGTAACTCAGTACCTACATATACACATTTATTATTATTATTGTTGTTGTTGTTGTTGTTAATGATGATGATGATAACAATAATAATAATAAATGTGGATTAATATAGAAAGATGCTCAGGTAGAACTCAGGTTGATCGTTTCAAAACAAAATGACTATTAGAGTAAGACAAAAACGAGGAATCGGAGCAGAGTGCGGTGCTGCAGGACAGCTACCACACCTCCTCAGCGGCTTCCCTACATGACAGCGCGCCGCACTGACGAGCGCAGTTTAACTGTGCGGCTGAATGGTCACGGTATGGTGAATGTCAGCTGTAAGTTCGAGCGGCGTATGTCATCTACGCGAAATTTTACACTTGTGCATGCATCATTTGACGTTAGTTTAAGCGTACTGTTTAAATGTTCACTAAATTTGCGTGATATTTTTACACGCCGTAAAACTGGCGAAAGAGTGACCAAAACTTACACGCAGTTATAAAGCGCCGAATAACCCCGTTCGCTAATATTTGCGAATGATGTTGACAAGACAACACCCCAGGGTTGCATAAGTAAATCCTACTCACAACACTGAGCCATAAGAAAGGCAGGCAAACAGATCCCTCCCAGAAAGCTCATGTACTTTAAAATTGTCTGGGAACGCACAGTTAACATATGGACACTTGCAAATCGACATTATTTTAACAAAAAGTGTAGACAGTATGAAATAAAACAGTGGAGTGATTTATAAAACGTTTTAATTTAAATTACTGTCGTATTTTTTATTTTTTAACAAAATGTATAAAAAATTAAACTTTACATTACTAACCTGTTTTTCAACGGCTGGCTCTTCAATTCATAATACGTTTTTGGCTCTTGCGGAAATTCTTCGCCAACTTCAAAGTCGGGTACTATCCCCGATTCTGACTGCATTCTTCCGATGTCACTGTCAAATTTCTTCTAAAATAATGATATAATGAAACGCAACGTTACCAGCCTTGGACGAACGCAGTATTCACCGACGTGGTAGTAAAATGTAACCTCCTTGCCCTTAGGTGGCGATAAAGTGGATAGCTCTTGTAGTCCTGAACAACATGTCAGTAAGTGCGGACAATACAGAATTTCACAATTTCTGACTACAGTTACCAGAATGCTACACGACAGCACGATTTCGCCGGCATATGTCAGGGCTGCTGTTTTCATAAGCTAAAGTCAGCATCTTTTTATTGGTCATTGAAATTGCTATGGTTTTATTCCCGTTGCTTTCTTTGATAAAGGTAGTTCACTAGTGAAGAGAATTAATAGAAAACACACAATAATAATAATAATAATAATAATAATAATAATTAATAATGATAATACATCCAAGATTGTATACTTAAAACTAAATTATAATACAGTTATGCTGTACACATGTGCTTATAAAAATTTATCTGTGAAGCATATTACAGTGCATTCCAGTTGGTACCATAGCGGTCCACACACTCCCTAGAAGCTGCAGTATTAAATTGTGGTCAAAGTTCAGTTCGTCATAAGTACGTAACCTTGTGATTAACAGTTAATGGAAAAACAAAAATAAAAGTAAAGCTGTGTGATTTTGCCAAAAACACATAGCACAATTTGTGTGGGTGTGTGTGGGCGAATTTAAGAATTATGCAACCATGAAGCCGCGTGCCCCTCAAGTCGTTGTGTCAGTTCGGGAATTTTTGTAACTTCATAATTATAGCAACAATAATTATATATCAATTGAAAATGATAAGTTTGACTTTCCGTGCATAGAATTACTACCAACCAGTTGTCCTTTAACTTCAGTTTGGTAGCGTTCAGGTTCCCCCAGTAGGTGGTGCTGTAAAAATAAATAAATAAAATTTTAAAAATTATTAAATTAAAATAAAAAACACAGCACCTCAAACATACATACGCGATTAATTAATTGAAAAAAGCCTTTTTTATCTTAAATTTAGTTCGGTTTAATTCTGTCAGTTGCAAACTGTTTAAATGTTTTGCATAATTTGTTTTAAAATGATTGCTGACAGGAAATTTTTGTCCTAAAATGTTGACTCCGTCATGTTCTTTTCTCGTTCTAAGTGGCTGTACAGATTTTACTATTAATGGTGGTAAATAATTTTGGTGAATGTTAACATCTCGGGTAAATTTAACCTATTGTAAAGAGAAAACACACACATGAACTGTACATTTTATTCTTGATTCCCATAAACAACCAAACAGATCAAAAATACGTGACTTTAAAGTTTTAGGAAAATTTCACCATAATCCCATCTCAGATTCCAAACGTTTCCCTACATTCTCTGCAAATTTCTGCTCAAGATCCTACCTGTGTGTTTATCTATGTATCATTTCTGTGTCATTCGTTAGACACCGTTTCACCCCCATGTCCCACAAATCTATTACGGTCACCAGCAGGTGTAAGGCCATGACTGACCCCTAGGCTCCAATCAGTCTGCACATGCAATTAAGTTATGCAAGAACAAATAGTTTGTACACCACTGCTGTTTTACAGGGGTGTGTTAAGTCTTGCGAGCTATTAATTAATTCTTCGTGTTTGCATGGCACCATTAACACCACATTAATGGTACATTTAGAAAACAAAATTAATTCACACTTTTTTCTGAGCCCCTAGACTTCAGCTTACTTAGTTTAACAAATAATTTGGCTCTGACAAGGTCTATTATTCAGCCAAAGGAAGTAAAAACAAATAACAGTTGGTATACGGTGATCATTTAACAGGTTCCAGCATTTCAAAGTTTGTTTTGTATCACTGCGCTTAACTTGCTACAACTTACAAGCTGAGAACTGAGACTTATACAATTCTAGAACTTCTACAACATGATTAGTTCAGTCACATTATATGAAAAGTGATTTTAAAAAATTCTTGTTTATGGCTAAGTATGTTTGTCACATACAAGGAATTTGTCCACTGCATTTAACCCATCCCTCTGGGGGGAGCAGTGAGTAGCCATACATGGCACCCAGGGAGCTAGCGCTGAGTATCTTGCTCAAGGACACACTTGGCTTTGAATCAGGGAACAGGAGAGTTCCAGCTCCCAGCCTGATGCTCTACCCATTGAGCCATAAAAGCATAAAAACAGGTACTTGGAGATGGTATTTTTAGTCATATCAGAAGACTTGGTGGCTAAGCAGGTGACATGGCTGAAATAATGGCTGGTATTGGTTAGTATATGTTCTTTGTATGCTGATCATAACAACCATCAATACCATTTTAGTCCCTCATTACCAAATTTGTGTAGCCTACAATTGCAGTGACAGAGTTGAACCCAGATACGAACAGCTATAAAGATTCATCATCAATTATGTAGCATGCAGTAGCACACCAATAGAAGCTTTATTGTCAATGAGGATACCTACTTGTCAGTGCTCTGCATTTAGCCCATTTAACCCATCCCCAGAGGGGTGGGCAGCTATCATTCAGCACCTGGGGAGCTAGCACTGAGTGTCTTGCTCAGGAACACACCTGATAGCTGAGCCAGGATTTGAAGCAGAAGACTTCCATATCCCAGTCAGCTCTTGTGTTGTTACACCAAAGTGGGTGGGACAGGGCAGAGTACCAGATGGCTGTAATGATTGTACTATAAGAGGGATGGATGGACATAAGGTTAAAGGCAGCATTACAACAGAAATTTCAATGTAATGATATTAGTGAGAGGACCAATAAAGGGGTCACAGCTATTATCAGATTATCACATTCAAAATGTGCTGCTCTTACCTTTCTGTTAAAAAGCCAGAATGGCCCCCGTGTGAACACAGTTCAGTAGGCCAAGAGCTAGTTTGAAAAAAGAAAATATTCTGTAGGCTCCAGGCAACTATTTTCCACTGGAAAAATCTGTGCTTGCCCTCCCTCAGCACAGCATGAGTGGAACGTGCTGTTAATGCAGATTCTAGCCTGGTTATTTTGGGGTTGTTAACTCATTTCCAAATTGAGTACGGTAACTTCCACTAAATGCACTTCTGCACTGCGAGGGTCCGTTGTGGTGGCCACAGTAAGTGCCAGCACACGGGACTTTGTTTCGCAAAGTGGAACTTCCACTCCAAGCACATTTACTGAGCTCAGCATGAGAAGAGTGTACCATCTGTTTAAGGTTATTATCCCTTCCTCTCAGATTGTGTGCCGATTGGTTTTCCTGCTGCAGAGAACTAATACAGAACCAGGGTTATCAGACGTCCAGCAAAAGGAGGACATGTCCTGTATTTTGACGTCGTGTTCTCCGTCCGGCAGGCATTGCCCTAAAATGGGTAAATACCCGGCTTTCTCGCTTTCATCAATCACTGATTTGGCCGTGTTGTTGGTTGTAATTACATGCAATCATCTCTATGTTTTAATACGTTAATTAGGATGACCCTGTTTTAATAAATCTACATGGCCACGCACACGTGACACGTCACCAGTTTTGTGCTCTGTTACTTGTAGAGGAATATATATGTAAGCTTATATACAAAGCCTTACAATGGAGGACAAAGAACAGGATTATATATATAATATTTTGTTTTGTCCTCCTTTTTCACCTTCGGTGTCCCCCTTTGGATATGCAGGTATCTGGTAACCCTATAAAGAGCTGGAGTCACAACCAGAAGGAAGCTGCATGCCTTTGTGAGTGAGGCAGTATTTCAGTCAGCTTTATACAAGCCAAAACAGCGTTGTGTCACAAAGCAAGCTGAGAGTGTGGATAGAACAGCAGTGCGCTGTGAGCTTAGGGCACTGTGGTGTCCTTTATTTTACCTGAATGCCCAAAGTTTCCAATGTGGAACATTCCAGTAGAGATCGCCTTCAGTGTGCATGCTCATGAATATTCATGTGGCCTAAGTTTATCTTCATACTGAATGATGGAAGGCTGTCAACAATTCCTTATCATTAGTACTCTTTTGATCCAAGTACTGAGAAAAAAACAACTAGACTTTGAAAGGCTCATGAAGTCAATTTTTATATTACAAATTACTCCAGTTTGTTTTTCAGTACAATGTAATTTCAAAACAGTTTTTTTTATCACACTTTTATCAGGACAGTAGAGTATTTTTGTGTTTATGATGGTGTTTGGGCAGCTGGAGGGTCACCTGGTGTGACTCATCCCAATTCTGACTGTTGGTTCCTGCAGGTACGTTGGAGATCCTGCACCAGTTGTTTGCACAGGATGTTGTTTCACTCTGTGCTGGGCAGGTGACCTGTGCAACACATCGCATTTCAATGGCTACCCCATTGTTGCTTTCTGGGCTGTTCAGGTTTTATTTAAAGTAAAACTATTTCTGACAAAGGCTCACAAAAGCAAGTGGACAAGAATGCGTAAAGTGTGGGATGTTACACATAACAGCAGCTCCACCAAACTTTGATGCAAATGCATCTGAGTGGTTGTATTGCCTCTTCTGTTTTGAAAACTTGGAAATAACCATTTTGAACTTTTGTGGATGTTATACGACACTGAAAGAGAAAAAAAACTGTATAACTGTAACAAGACAATAAATCACCACAAATGCACCAATGGGGAAGAGGATTTATTGTACATGTAAACTTGTAAAATCAACACGATTAAAAATTCCTTAGTGTAGCATGAAGTTCTGTAAGGGGTAAATTAATTGTTTTGAATGTGTCACAATGTAATAAAGAAATATTTGTGTTTTTCTTCATGTGAGCTATTTTCCTTTATGTATCTGCAGAATTCAGTTCTAAAATATTATTTTAAAATTTAAATACATGTATTGGTAAACTCCAAAGCAACACTTTGAGTAAATTAAGAGGAACAGACGAACAGAACTAAGCTGTAAGGAGATGCTGTACATACAATTACAAAAACAGACGGGGATATGCATCCAAAATATTTTTGTGATTTTGTGGAATTTGTGCATTTTATTAATTGAACAATAATTTAATGTATGTGTTTTTATTGCAAGTTACTAATAGTATAATTCTAGGGCTCCGGAAACTAACGATTAATTAATCGATTAATCGTTAAAAATTTTAATCGATTAAATTTTCTTTAATCGATTAATTTTTACTAATCTTTATTTCGGTTACTTATTTGCTTAAATACTACTTACTTACCTTAGTAGATTTCTATTTCCATTTAGACAGTAAACAACAATGGCGAGTAACGAAAGCAACGTTGCTGTTAAGCATTTAAGCGGAAAGTTGACCAAGCATTTTGTTTTTAAGCTAACTGCTGACGGCAAAGTTGACGATGGCGACAAAATTTACTGCGTTCACTG
>JABJVR010049378.1:0-22069 GCA_025773905.1 Chitala chitala | reverse complement strand
GGCTCGGCCGCGCGCCGGGGGGGCCGCGCCCCCCCCGCGGGGGGGGGCGGGCCCCCGGGCTGGGCCGGGGGCGCGGGCGCCGGGGGGGGCCCCCGCAGAGCAACACGTCACCAGGAGCGCACGCACCACCCGAGTCAGTGTGGCTTTTTGGAAGAGATCATTGAGGAAACTTCAATCTTTCTGACCCTTGCCTGTACACCCTTCTTCTAACAGCTGTGTCACTGCGCGCGCACACACACACACACACACACACGCACACATGCCATGAAGGCATCCAGAGGAACATATGCTTCCTTTACAAACACACCTCACACACATTAAAACATTTTAACACACTATAGCAATTCATCATAATTAGAAATTTGACAATGCAAAACAGGCACCTCAAGTAATTTAACCAGAATAAAGCAAAACGTGCACTTAATTATGAGAGAGAGGGTTCAGCCGGAGACCAGGTGGTCCCCAATCTAGCCAACTATGCGAGTTCAGATAAAAAAAAAAAAAAACCTAAAATGTAACACACACCCACCAATCAAAACGGCAAGGCAACACTGCAGTGCTGAAACACTCTTGCTCACATTGCAGGGCCAAGGCCCGTGTGTATCTGTTCCAAGAACACTCACTGTGGAGGCATATGGCAAATCAATTAGCAGCCTTAACTCCTGAAACAACACAGCGGCTGCATCTCCACGGCGACGGCGTCGCCACCGCTCCGGTTTCTCTGGCTGCTGTACAATTGCCTACAATTTATCATCATTCTTCAAAACGCTTTGCCGTTCTGACACTCTTTTCACATTTGAATATTTAATTACCCTGCTGTTCTTCGTTAAACGAAAGCAGACGTGGTGGCAATGAGTGGAATTTAGACAATTAACATAGTTTAATTTTACATTCCCAGTATAGACCTACCACATACACACACACTTAAGTGAAATAAAAAGTGAGATGAGCAGAGAGAGAAGCTGGCTGATGTGGCTCTGCTTTATGAGGAACTCCAGTGTCAACATGACTACATTAAGGGAGCACGTGAAAACTAACACATTTCCACAATGACAACATGCTGACATGGATGACAAGAAAGCAAACCGAACAGTGCGATCCAGGACACGAGAAGAGCACACAGGCCTGCGGAGACGTCCTCAGCAGACGAGAGCCCACAGGGCTGCGGAGACGTCCTCAGCAGACGACAGCCCACAGGGCTGCACACCGTGCAGCTTCTCAGCCAGAAACACCCCATCTTAGACAGCAGAGACAGTCCTGACCAGTTTACACACCTCCTCTTGGGGGTGGGGAGGGAGGAGATGCAGTGTAAGAGCCCCTCTCCCCTACTCCCACTTCACACACCAATTTCACAAAGCGAGGTGGACAGGTGGTCTTGAGCTGACCCCACAGAGGTGCACTGTTTCAGCAAGTCTATTACACAGCCTGTGTCAAACACAACACACGTGGATGAAATTTACCTGGAAGGCATCCAGTGAAAACACCTGTGTATATAAAGTGCTACTGTGAGGCCAGCTGGACACACGCTTCAGCCCGTTACCCTTAGAGTGTCAAGGCGCCGGGTAAACACAACGTGACCGACGCCACGGCGTGTTCATTCGTGTGCTGCATTTGCTCCCAACACGGAGGACACGTCTGGAAAAGTCTGATCTCAGAAGTGAGGAATTTCACTTCTGGGTCTGGTCCAGCTCATTCCTAATCTGTCTGAGCCAAATCAGCAAAGTAAGTTTTAAAATCCAAGGAAAATCCGCTGTGCAACATATCATACGTGACCGGAGTATGCTGGTGAATTCACATTTCACAACACTTACAACACACACGGGGACGTTATCTGACCCAGGACTGCGAAACGGCTCTAACACAGCCAAGACAAGCAGCGGTATTCCCCTTTACGCCCACACAGCATTCTGCTTCAAGGTCAAAGGTCACAACATACCTGGGAGGATTGGGCACAGGAGCTGGAGTGGGCGTGGCCGTGCTGGTCACTGCCGGGGCGCCGGGAGGTTGATTCTGGGTGGGCTCCTCTGCCCGAGGGACCTTTCCCATGCGGTACCAGATCCCCATGCTGTTCAGCTCGCTGCAACAAAGCAGAATCCATGATCACAGCTGGACTGCGAGCCAAGCCCAAACCATGGGAGCGTGATGGTACTTCATTCCCACGCACTCCCACTACACCATGACTTACAGAAACTTGACAATGCAATCCAGGACAAACACTGACCAACTCCAAATACAGGAGAACAGGAGACAGAGAAAACTGGCTTTCATTAACAATGTTCAGAACATGTCTTCACATGTAAATGTGTTCCTTGTCCTTGGAAGTTTAAAATGTAAGGCAGGCCACCTAATTACTGCTCGTAAGTACACATGTACCGTTTTACAAAACTGGAAAATATTTCACAGCAAACAACTGCTCACCAAGCACCTTTGCCAAAACAGCACAAAATGAGGCCCCCTAATTAGTGAAAAACATGCTAACAAAGTGCAGGTTAAGGGTTCCTGGTTGACCCTCACTGCAGACAATTAGAACAAGCATCTGTGATAAACTAACGAATCCACAATAGCAGACGGTTAAAACACCGAAGACTCATTTTTACTCTCTTGGCAGAACACAGGTAAACTGCAAGGTATGGTGTGAATGGAACTGTGACCCAGTTTCCAGGAGAAGCTCTGAGGAGAAGTGAGATAAGATGAGAACACTCCTCTGGCCACGACCCCAGCGAACTCACCCAATGAAGGTGTACTGGGGCGGCGCCTGCTTGGACCTGCCCAGGATGCGGATGTCGCAGATGGCCGCCTCGGTGGAGTCACGTGGGATGAACTTGATGCAGAGCCTCCTTTTCCTGAAGGCCTGTTCCTCTGCAGGAGCCATGGGGAAGAGGGAAGCTCGTATGAAGGATCCCATCTGGCACTGAGGTCAAGCCCAGCAACACCCTTCAACATTCAAACACCCACTTTTCCAGGAAACTTCCCTTTCATCGAAGAAGAGCAGGGGGAAGTTCAAACGGGGGGGGGGGGGGTTTGCTCACGTGTGTCCACCGTTTCCTGGATGGGGATGAAGCCCACCGGCAGGGTGTCCTTCATGTCAATCAGCTTCATGTCCACCAGGACGTTGCCCAAATGGCTCTTCAAAGGGAAGGAAGACCGGA
Source organism: Chitala chitala (assembly GCA_025773905.1). Lineage (NCBI taxonomy): Eukaryota > Metazoa > Chordata > Actinopteri > Osteoglossiformes > Notopteridae > Chitala > Chitala chitala. Next base: position 18,920 of record JABJVR010049378.1, on the reverse strand, counting down.
AATCATCCACTCAACCTTTTCATTTCCTCACAGGAGCCATTCTTCTACAAGTACGTTAATCTCCGCTGAAAACATCGCCGGAGTCTCTCAAGCAGTACAAAGAGTCACCAAGGAAATTTTATTCAAATTGTTGACTATTGCAACGGCCCGTGTGAGTCGAGCTCATCGTTATGTACAATTACTACTCTCCAGTACCGAATGGTGTCGATCACACGGTCAGCTCTTACAAAGAACCATTCTGAACCAATTGGGTCACCTAACGCTAACGAATCACACCCAATCAAGTTCCCATCAAACAAGTCAGAGCCAAATTAACAGAATCACTCCTTGTCGTTGATAATTACTGCGGAAGCAGTGGTGACTGGCAGGCAAATCGGCTTCTCCCAAAGGCACTGTCATGTTTTATTTCTGTACAAGTGTTTAAAAATGTAGCTACGTGGTTCAAGAGCCAGCGACAGACAGTCGCTACAGAAAATCACGTACAAAAATGTTTGCGTAACCCTCCCCATCAGTCCCGATGACGTTTTTTCCTCTCTCTTTCTGCATTTAACAATTTCTCAATTTATGCAGATAGAAGTATTTTGATAACAATACTCAAGATCGTAGTTCAAAGGTAGAACAGCAGGCGTACTCCGGTTAGAATACTAAAATCCAAAAGCATAATTAAGCCCCAGGAGTCCCCTAAGCAGTAAAAGGGCCACATGTATTGCGTGCATTCAGCCTGCCATGGCAAGTGCCAGTACACACTTGTGTACTCCTCACCACTGTACTTCCTCGCTTTTATCACCTTTGAAAAGTGACTATGATGTCCACACAGTCTGCAGGGGCATCGTTAACAAAAACAGAAACAAACAAAACAAACTAATCCTGCACTAAATTACCATAGCAAAGGCTTTTATCCTCTGAGGCGTTAAAAAAAAGATCTGTGGGTTTTATTTAAGAGACTACTTTGTGAGCTACATCTGAAACGAGAAAGAAAATAAAGGTGAAAACTAAAAAAAAAAAAAAAATTTTAACACTTTTCATCAAACAAACAACTGTGACAGTGATCAAAAAACCAAACTCCATGCAGGACTGTGTAGGCGTGTCGATCACGCCTGATCTGCTGTCAGCTCACGACACATCCCGGGAAGCGCGAGGACCAAGCAGGAGCCCCCACGACACTTACGTTCTCCTTGGAGAAGACCCGGGTGAAGCACAGATAGCGTGTGACCTTGGACTTGAACAGACCGTCCTTCCACAGGTCCGCGTCGAAGCCGTCATTCGTCTGGGAAATCTGCGGAGAGGAAAATTAACAAGGGGGCTGTGACAAAGGTTAAAGGGCGGCTCTGCTCTGGCCGCGCCCTCATACACATATTTATGCATTGAAACAGTAACTGATCATTTCTGAGACAACAGGGGTGTTTCAGAGGACAATGTGTGCACATGCAGTGGAGTCAGACCACTACCATGGAAACTCCACACAATGAGAGTAAGAACTGGAGTGAGTGGGGGGCTCAGGTCTTCAGCTCAGAGCAGGGCCTGCTGTCTGTCAAAGGGCTGTGACTGAGTCATTGCTCTTACACACACGCGTACACACGCTTCCTCCAAAATGCACGGTAGCTCTATTTCTTTTTTCCATGACAATTACAATGTCTAAGAGATTGGTTTATCTGGAATACTGAACAACCGTCACAATTTCCATTTATCCTCACTATTTATCAGAACTAGCATGTCACAACACTCTCAGTGTCGACTGCAGGTTCACCATCTGCCAAGCACAAACATCCGCTCCGTTCCCACAGTAACGACGAGTGGGGCTCCTTTCCCTCACAGATTTACACAGGATGACAACATCACAAACTCCCTTCAAAGGACAGAAGCCGTAAACAGGCGTGTCCAACTTTAGAGCAACTGAGGAGTTTTACGTTTATGTTAGTGAAGAACCGAACACCATGAGGAAGAGCATGCAGGCTTCACTGAAGAAGGACAATAACAGTCATTCTGCTCCAACCACAGCATCCTGGGAGAAAAGAAGGGAGTCAACAGGGCAACTGAGATGTTAAGGCAGAGGAAGGTGCCAACAAAGGAGACCTTCTGAAAGGGGCGGCCCCCTCCAAACCTAGAGCAGGGTGTGCTTAGAGCCACCGGACCACAGAGAGGCTGGTGGGAGTAACCTACCCCAGCAAAGAAAGGCCTTGTGTGTGGGAGGTTTCTGCAGGGGGTGAGGGCGCCCCCAACATTCACAGTCCTCTTTCCCCCACCGCAAGGGGGCTGGGTTTGGAAGGACTGAGGGCATTCAGTTAAACTGCACAAGATGAAGCCACACTCGACGTGACAAACCCTCAGGGCTCAAGCACAAAGCAGTAGGACCAAAGAGGAAGAGGAACTCCACACCACTCTGGCATCGGAAGCACACTGGGGCCAAAAACCACATTCCCAACATATTAAAAGCAGCAGGATGCACATGTATGTACTGAGGACATACTTTATCTCTGTGGCAGCCACTACAGCTGAGAACCCACGTGTTCAAGTTAAAAAGAATGGTGCAACTGCTGTTGTACCTTAGAGTAAGACACTCACCTCTTTCGGCCTTTAGACCCAGGTGTATAAAGATACACGCTTCTCGACAGGACTGATAAAGCTGATGTCAGAATAACACCAACCAAAATAGCTGAAACAGCCGTGACTCATCTTTTACACTCGAAGGCAGGTAACATTAACTGCTTGCAAGACTGCTTGTTTGTAATAACACAAGGGGATGGGTGTTGCTGAAAAATAAAGCAATGCCCTAAATCGCACGCCATACTCCTTCACTACACCCTACAAACACTAAGGTTTCATCTGTGCGGCCAGATCCAGAGAGAGCGCACAAAAGACACAATGGATTAAGGATCCACCCAGGATTTGTCTGGTATCTGCGAGTGTTTTAACCCATACAGTCTGCAAGGCACTGAGACAGCAAAGGATGACAAGATTAAACTGCTGCTTGAGTAACGAATCAAGAAGTACATTTTTCTACACTAGACCAGTTCTGGGGTCGCGTGTGTGTACTCAGAGAAAACAAATTAGTCAGTTGGAGAGTCACACACCTCGACTACACCGATCTCATTCCTGAAACACCGAGCCAACCTCAAAGGCACTCACTTCTGTCCTTATAACACCAGAGCTAAATGCTGTCAGAGACACTCTGGTGAGGTATAGGTGCAGGACAGAGTCACACGTGGAGACGAGGAAAAGAGGACAGCGCCAAAACAGGCCAACCTCAGGCTACAGACTACCCAGAGTCTCGTGTGTGCCTACTGTCACATCTCCACACAGAAGGCCAAGTAGACAGAGTCTCGTGTGTGCCTACTGTCACATCTCCACATGGAAGGCCGTATAGACAGAATCTCGTGTGTGCCTACTGTCACATTTCCACACGGAAGGCCGAATAGACAGCCTCGTGTGTGCCTACTGTCACACCTCCACACGGAAGGCCGATTACACAGAGGGTTTCAACCACAGCTAAGAAAATATGCAAAACAGTTCAAACTTTCCATTTCAAAAAAACTTCCCCACGCATCCAGGTGCTTCTAAATTAAATATAGAATCAGTTAGTTTGTCCTGCTTTTGTTTCAATATAAAGTAAACCATTTTTCCACCCACCTGTCAAAACTTTTTATGTGAGGCTCCTAAAACAACTACAACAAATTTTTAAAGCGTGGGATTGTTTTTCCCGGGACACGGGCTGTACTCACCACATCATAGCCGGAGGGAGCTTTGTTCCTCGATGCCACCACTCCGACCCCAGTGATAGGGTCCATAGGCAGTTCAGGCAGGGCATCAGACAGGTCCCGCACCTCGGGCATCATGGCAGAGCACTGCAATTCAGCGGGAGGGCAGGGGAGGAGCCAGAGGTGTGAAAGGCCACCAATGTACACACAGGCACATCAAATGAGAAGACAGAGCAGTGTTGCCAAGGGGAACAGAGGGGTGACAGACATGCACAGTGCTCAGCAAGACCACAACAGTGAGAACTGGGCACACACATAGAGCGGAAAAATAGCCTGCCTGTCATAAAGCATATCGAATGAGCTCTGAATTTACCTAAATTAGGAGCTTCATCACATTGAAGTGAAAGAGAATTTGTGCATCTTTACCACAGCCTACATATGCATTTCTTTAAAGTTTTTTTTTATTTTATTATTTTTTTATTTTTTTTATTTAAGAGATATACATGATCATGTCTGCTGGTAGGTAAGGACACAAAAACAGATAAGGAAAACTCTTCTGCACTGCAGAGCCAGATAAGGTAAAATGATCTGGTTGTTTCCTGAACAAAAACACAACATGTTGAGGCACAAACTGCATTCCCTTTTAGTGTGACATTATAACTAGGAAAAGTAGAACGAAGCCACAAAGGATTAGAACAGCAGCACACTCTTCTGTAAAGGATCACACAGCAAGGCAAGCTGAACGAGAGCAGGAGGCTGCCCCATCAGCGAGAGGCAGAGAGACAGGGAAAGAACCCCCAGTGAGGAGGAAAAGAGACAAAAAAAGCAAAGAGAGGGAGCCCCCTTCCCAGGGTGGAGGAAACAAGACAGAGGGCACCCCCAAGAGAAAGGAGCACAGAGAGGGGATCCCCCCCGAGGGAGAGGCGCACAGAGAGGGGGTCACTCCCGAGGGAGAGGCGCACAGAGAGGGTCTCCCCCTAGGGAGAGGTAGAGATTCCGAGCCCTGCTAAACACAGGTATGACTTGTATGAATATTCAAACCAAGTTATACCTGTGTTTGATTTCACAACAAAAGCTTGGAAATCACACACACACCGAGGCATCAAACCCAGCTGAACCATATCAAAGTGCTTTGTCTAACACTCTTTGCCAGCAGAACTGCAGCAATTCACCTATAGTGTGTATGTGGGGCCTAGAGGCACAAACGTAAGGAGTGTCACCACAGAGAGCAAAGTCACTGCGTGGGCACATGACAAAGGGGGCGGAGTCAAGGATTACCCAGGCCTGAGAGCCAGAGAGCCACACACACACACGCACCGATGACACATCAAAACATTGTGAGACAGACACTGAATCTCCTCAGTTTTTGTCAGAGGCTAATGTTCCCCAACAAAACTTCAAACATAAACACAATCATGAATACTACGACTAAAAGGATTTTAAAACAGACTAACTCACCTGAGAAGTAATTTTTTAAAGCCCAAACACTCATTTTCAAAGGTACCTTATTTGAGCTGCTCTGATAGAGGACGCAGAACCTTCCAGAGAAGTACAGGCAGCTGTGAGAAACTCAACTCTTTCAGACAAAGCCGTTTCCTGGGGGAGTCCCAGGTAAAGGAACTTTCAGCCAAGCGTCACACCCTGACAACACACGCCCGTGCCCCTAGCAACTCCCAAGCTTATGTCACAGCTGTGATGTTCACAGATGATATTCCTGTAGCTCAAGTTTGCCAAAAGTAGCTGAGCATATAAGGGGAAAAATACAATTTCATCCATCTTGTTTGCAGGGTCTCTGCAAACACTGCTTGAATATATGAAAACTGACAGCTGAATTTCAGGTCAGCAGACATGCTGAGGCCTTAACTGGAACACGCTTTTATTTCTCCAGTTATCCACAAAAGTGCAGCTGCAAGTCAGAGGGTAGAAAGGGCTAAAGTGACAGCACAGCAGAGCAGAGCATATCATATGACTCAGAGAACACAGTCTTTCAGGTGGCACAGGGACACAAGTCAGCACGGTGGTCACGCACACTGGATGCATGCGTGCCTTACAGTATGCCCACAAGGGTGTCTGTTGACAGCTTTGAACAGCAATCTCCCAGCTGCAGCGCATGCGGAAGCCCTCACGCATCTGGCGGGCGACACGGAAATGCGCACTGGACAGCAGGAGAACAAAGAATATGATTGAGGCAGCGGGCAGAACTCAGAGAGGAGGACAGACCACAGCCAGCTCGTCAGTCACACAGGTATGTGACAGGTGTCATGTGTACCAGTTAATCTGCTCTGAGGTGAGGGGCTAAAGCAGATTGGGGTGCAGACAGGGTCACAGAAAAAAAAAAATAAATAAATAAAATCACATGACATCAACTGTCAAAAAGGAGAAACACTGTCCTTTAAAAGCCACGCTGAGCTGTGCCAATCACCAGCAATAAGATGAAGCACAGGTTACTCTGCCATCAGGAACATCAACACTAAAAGATCATGTTTTATGTCAGTTTGGTTTTACTCAATTATTCCATGAAATGTGAAAAGCAGCTCCGAGACAGCCCTGGGTCTGTGCCAGGTGGCGTTTCGTTTCTCCAAGCTGCAGGAAAACAGTCACAGTCTGCGTTGTTGGGTGCGAGTCTCAGAAAAGCGAGGTGAGGAACCTTAGCTGGTTCCACAAGTGTACACAATTGTTCTGATATTACATTACTGCAAAGAGGCTGCTTCTTCCACCCCACAATCAGCTTTCTCACAGAAGAAAAGTGGTCAGGATCAGGCGCAAAATCATGATGGAACAGTTCTCAAAAGCTCACCTTCTAGACTGCTTCAATCTACCACACCTTATGGACAGTTTGTTCCAATAAATATGTATAAAGAATGCAATGAACATGTATTTGCTTTATACAAGGAACAAAAGGACTTTCAAGCATTTTCCTAATATCTCATGTCTTAAATTAGGGTACATATAAAGCCTGTGATGGTTCAAACGTTCAAAGATTTTATGTTATTCATCACACAAAAACTGGCACAAGTTGCTGAAATTGTCTCGTTTTATAGCTTAAATTGAGAAAATATGCTTTCCCTAAGAGAAAGACGTCTCTTGGGGCATCTGCACACTGATCAGCGCCTGCTGTTGAGCTGGAAAATGTCATTATGTTGGAAACTTGGCATGAACTGACACAAAAGCACTGAAAACAAGTGATGAGAAGTCCCTTTCAGAGGTCCACGTTAAAATTCAGAGAGCACTACCACATCACCACGGCAACTACACCCATGCCAAACTGGACCACCAAACAGACCGTCCGTCAAACTGGGCAAATACTTCTCACTTTTACAACCCACAATCAAGTACTGGAAACCCACACATACAGGTGTCACCCAAAATATTTGTAAGCAGCCTCAAATCAAAAAGTGAAAAACCTGAGCAGCAAAATAATGAAAGGTTGGTGTGGTTTAATGGCCACGTAAAGCAAACCTAGACCACATCTAAAGCAACACGCCGTCCCACTGCTGACCACATACTGTACACCATGGAAATGGTGTGCTCCACTAACAATCAAAAAGCCAGACTTTTATCATTACTCGGCAGGGACTGAGGGGGATTTGGGTCGTGTCATGGGTTCCCTTTCGCAAGAGAGGACAGTTATAACCGCAAATGCCACTATTGCAGAGAAGACGCGGCGGCTGGACCGGTGTCACTGAATCTGCTATGAAGGAGGACAGGAGATGCATATCTTTGTAACCCCAACCATCACACTTCCTCACAGCCCATCTCTGAGTTCTAGACTTTAAAGCAAATGCGAAATAAAGCAAACCCGTGGAAAGAGCACGGTGTGTAGAAACACGGAGTGGCTTCGCCATGAAACCCTTGATGTCGATACACGCATTTGGGCTGAGAAATGCGTCCTCAACTGGATTTATATTATGCATCCAAAGACATATGGCCAGCACATTCATCTACCGTGCCAAGTAGACAAATATCACACAATATCGCTTAAAAAGGAAAACAGAAACCGCTGTGAATTGAAAACAATACTAATTCTCATGGAATTAATTTTTGCAAAAAAAGCATTGTTTCGCATTACATTGTAATGAACTCTACTGCTGGTTTAACGGCCCTGTGTACATTTTAAATGTCAAGTGGCATTTATCGTGTTCTTTAAACCTCTCGTAGACTTAACTGTTACTGGCGGGACCTGGTTCTTCCTCCTCAGACAAAAGCAGCTTTTCATGACCAGAGTAGCAAAGACGCGGGCGGCCTCGGACTCGCTTAAAGGCCAAAGCGGACAGAAGCGACAGGAAGGGCGGCTGTGGGGGAAAGACGGCCCCGCTACAGGCAGCGGCGGCGGCAGCAGCAGCTAGTCGGCTAAGTCGTCGTCGGTTTCTTACCCAGTGAAGCCAAAATTTTAACTGCACAAGAATAAGCTCTGATTGTTTACTGAGTCTTCGTTTTCCCTCTCCTCTTCGCGTTGTGAGTCACAGCCGTAGATCCCGCATACTTCAGCTTCTCTTTAACAAACATGGAGCAGCTTCGCTTGAAGCTCCCGGCCGACGCGGATCCCGTAACGTCTGGGCGCGCGAGGGACGCGCGCGACACACAGAGCCTCGCGCTGCTGCTTCTCCTACGCATGCAGCTGTGCTGTCTGCACGCTCATCTACAGCGTAGGCCTAAAGATGCACAAACTGCCCGCAAAATGACGCAAAATTTGGAAACACTGGAAGGTCCCGAAAATTTCGGATCCGTTTAAACAATTAACTGCATTGTTTAAAAAAAAAAACAAGGTAAAATGCCAAAAGCCAGAGTCAAAAAGGCTTTTGCTTTTATATTGTTTTCGAATTGTTATTGTTTGACCTCGGCTAAAGAAGAAAAAAGAAAGTTTAGGACGAATCAGTCCTTTGCATGGTTATTATGTGACTGACGGCTCATGATTTAATGTCATTGTGCTTGGACTAAATAAAGTGTCCCGTAGAAAGAGAGGGTCGGGTGACCTTCTTGGATTAGCATTAGTCATTACAATGACAAGGAGTCAATATCAAAGCGGTAGCACACATCTTGCGTGCAACTAAATGTTATATCTCTGGTAAAATAATTTAATCTGCACTACCGCTAACATGTACAAATTTCACTTCAGAGAAACCAAAGACCAATTCCTGGTTCCCGTTGCCAGATGTGTGCCTTTAATGCCCCCAGGTCTAGCGGAATGTCACGCTGTATGCGGTGGGTAGTGTAACCGGGCGCATTGACCCTCTGCTGGAAATTCACTCCTTATATTCTAACAGGAGTAAGTAAATATTTTTGGGTAAAGTGGTAATGCGGACTCCACTCCTCACCGCAGGATTCATTAAAACATGGCTAATATAATACCTAACGGAAATAAATATTTTGGCAAAGTACGAAAACATAGGCGCCACTCTTCAACACAGACATGACACATTCAGATAATACAAGAGGGCAGGATAAAGTTAACGAAAATGGAAACCACAAACATATACTGTAACAGCCATTTTATATATGGGTGTAATGTATTACACAGCCAGTGTTGTTTGTTACTGCTCGTGGACTGTGCCTCTGTTATCCTGCGTAAGTTAAAGTAACATTTTTTTTTTTAAAGACAGAAGTAGGAAAGGCAGGATAAGGAGTAACAGGTTTCCTCTACCATGTTATAGTGTTATGTTATTTAACATAGTATTCAACACCATGTCTACTGTATTTTTCAATTCTTACATGAATGGTATACCAACAAAGCAGGTGCAACAGGCTGTTAACACAGCTGTAATAAAATGTATAAAGTAATGACTTAAGATGAGTAATGATAAAACTGTAGAGGGGTTAGGAATTTAAACACCTGCCAAAAGATTAAATTAAAACAGGAGCGGTTTTTGCATGCAACACATTTGAACAAATAGGAGAAAAGGGGTGGAGCCCAAATCTAAACTCAAACTCAACAACTGCCATATATGGAGTTACAAGAAACATAAGATAGAGATTTTACACATTTCATTAAAAAAAAAAAAAACAGCGCAGAGTAACTTTGGCTACAGTAGTCTTGCTCTCTCTCACTTTTTCAGTGTAAGAATTGCTTTGCCGTCTGCAGTCAGAGTTCGATTGACCTGAGCTACAGGCTGGTGTTTAACATACTAACTGTCTTGCCTGTCAAGTCGTACTGCTCACACTGACAGGTTCGACAACTGTTTAGTGCCACCCTGTTACACAGAGACTAAGTATATGCAAAACTGCCGTACTGAATGCACTGTTGGCCAGAGAGCAAAGATTTGTAGATGTAATTTCAGGTGCAGCCCTTCTACCATCCCTTCATGACTTGAAAAGTCATGAAAAATGACACTTCTTAAATGATTCAGAGTGTTTCACACCATTGATGTATCCACTTGAACGGCAGATAAAGCATCCATATTAGACACTCCACATGTGTGAATAATACATGCTCAGCTTTAGTTACCTGAATGTGTGACTTCATCCAACCAAGTGACCAGTTCATCCACATGCATGTCTGCACATTTCAGACGTTAATACATCTTTATGTTGCATTTAGTTTCTTAGTTAAGAATGATCCTTAGTGATACCAGATTATTTTACACATTTCAGGTATGTACATCACTGAAGTCTACTACAACAGAAAATGTCAGATTTACATTAATACAGTGCCAACACAATATCCCCTGGTTAAATACATTTTTCTCCCCAATAATTATGAACTTTTAAGCATATCTTAAATATGTTCTATAAAATTTTCCTTGTTTCTGTGCAGACATGTTGCTGACCAGTTGAACAAATATTTTCACTGAGTAAAAGCAAATTAAATAAATACATGTAAATAAATAAATAACCCAGCTAATGAGGTGACACGAGATAATGCACACCCAAGTCCAGCTAAATGGGGAGGGTTGCGTCAGGAAGGGCATCCGGCATAAAACCTGTGTGAAATCTAACATGCACACCATAAACTGGATTCTGCACCGGGTCAGTTGAGGCCTAGGTTACTAGAAACCACCACCGGTTCTGCCAGTCAACAGGGTGCCAGTGGAAACCATGGGAAACGCAGGATCCCCTGCGGCCACCCCTCATGGGAACCGCTGAAAGACTAAGAAAAGGAGCAAAAATATTAGAGGCCAAAGTCTCGGGGGGGGGGGTCACTCTCTGCCCCTCTCCATCCCACCTTGATGGCAGCAAGTACCAGTAAACCCACCCTGAGTTCATCTTAATGAGAACATACTGAGGAGGCCATTCTTCATCCCATAATAATCTCCCAGCCCAACACAGCGTGCTGCACGGCAGCCACTCACTTCCCTCCCAGCTGCCATCAGCTGCCCTGATTGACCACGCCTGGCTGCCCCCGCGTGCAGCTCTGTACCACTCGTGCACGCCCCACCCCACTTGCGAGCAGGAACTGCCACCATCTGGCGGGATCACGTGACCATCATGATCGCTCCTTAATTACATTACCAGCGCAATCAGTCACCCCGCTACAAGGCCGGCCAAGGGCCGATGAAAACTGGGGGAAACAATAAATAATGACAGAGCTGGGGGTTGCCAAGGGACACGGTATGTGTGTAAACCACTCCACCCACCCCAGCTTCAAGCCTATCTCAAAGTGCAGAATGCCCAGAGCCTTATTACAGGACCAGAGTAAGCAGGCAGGTCTCAAAGCAAAGAGCACTTCCCTTTCAAAAGACAGCCACAGATCTGCACTTTGACAAAGCAGCTTAACGCGTAATCCGTTTGGAGAGCATGAAAGAATGGGAAACAATGGTTAACGCACATTCAGTGTTAAACCAAGGACAACCGCGCCAACACAGAGACGAGAACAAAAGAGCTTGAAAACGTGATTTATTGGGGCAGCAACTTCATATCCACGTTATTTAGTCTCCACAAACCAATAAACGACTGCAGTATCTGTCATATTCAAATGAGGCGGTCCTGGCGTTTATGAACGGCCAGGGGAGAGGCTGGCCTTTGGCACATGAGAACGTGGTCCATAAAGAGATTGTAAATGAGATACGGGTCTTAAGAAAAGCCTCTTTGGTCATTCATCTCTTTGATGAAGATGACAATATTTGCCCATCAAGTGCCAGGTGCCATTTTAAAGTACATTGCTTAATTAAGCGTAATGGTACGCTTTAGCGTTTTATTTCTTGTACAGACAGATTTAAATATCTATGTTGTCATTTAGTTTTGCTTTTCACAACAGTGTTTAAAACATTAAAAGAAAAAAAAATGCACGTGTTTAGAAAAAACGGGAATTAACTAAACGTACCTTATCGTTTATCATAATTTCTCAGTTTGGTTGCAGCATCTGTGTTTAAGGAAGATAGATGATGCAAGATGCCGTCTTCCCTTCTAAGCCTTTCCCGCTCCACTAGCTACGTCTGAACCTGAATTATTCTCTCGCCTCATTATTTTCAGCGCGTTTGCATTCAGCACTTGCGGACTGGTCGCCGTTGATTTCTCCGATGCTGTAGAAACTCTTTAAAGTACCTACAGAGAGAGACGAAAACACACGCCAAGTGCAATGTTCCTCCAGCAAAATCCTGTCTTGCAAAGACACAGAGATAAGGCATGACCATGTCCCGGTGTGGAAGATCCACAGCGAACCGATGCTGGACTGTAGCAATTCGTAACACGTGGGAACAATTACAGGCGGAATTCCTACATAAATTCCATTGTTCTTATATGGCTAGATAACTGGCTCCCGCGGGGCTCGTTGTGTTCCGACTTTATTAACCAGCTCTCACAAAACTTTAATAAACATTTTGATACAAATATGAAAAAACGGCAGTAACTCCAGGTGAGGATAAAATATGGCAATGGTGTTTTTACTTTGTAACTTTAAACAAAATAAACGGCCGGAGCTCAGCAGGTATAATATATTTGGTTGGGATGCGGCGGTGTTCCGTTTCGAATCCCTCCCCAGCCACCCGGCGTGTCCCTGCTGAAGACACTGAATGAGATCTGCCCGCTGCTTCCCCATGGGATGCATTAAATGCATAGAACCAACTGTAACATGCATATGTACTCAATGACAATTAAAGGTCTTTACCAAAGTGACGTCTGCATATGTACTTAAATGGGTAAGTATTAAATCGATGAGTAAAAAAACGAGTATTTTTATCTGGCGCATGTTTCTAAGAAGGAGCATCCCAGAGTATCAGATGACGTATGGTGGTTAAGAACGCACTTCCAAACTGTTCCCCATCACACTCCAAAAACATGTAACATTCTGTGTTACACTGTGACGAAATTGCATAGGTTTTAATGGTGGTTCAGTGGAGCTGTTATCTGCCATGTACGTAGTAAACTCGAGTTCAGCAGCGAGTCAAAGCTGCCTCACGTTCCCGCTTATGGCGAGTGACTTTTCCCAAAGATGGAGTGGGCCTCCTCAGGTGGTCTGGTGTTTGATTGAACACAATCCCGGCAGCTCCTAAGTGATGCCAGGAAAGGTGTTCTCGTACCTAGGCAACTGAGAAGCTCTACATTATCCTCACCAAACTTAGGCCTTCACATCACACTGCACCAACACTGAGTCTTGGGGAAAGTTCTACCTAACGTTTTATGAACAAACCAGGCCACACTAACTTCTGGGGGACAAGTGAAAACAAAAAAAAGAGTAAAAACGGAGTTTGAATAGCTTATTGTAGAAATGAAGGAGTCCCGTGTTATGGTTAAGGTAATTAAACTCTGTCCTTCCGAGAGCAACACCAGCACTGCCTGGCTAATGTAGTTATTGACAACACATGAACTATACTGGAGCGTAGTTCGTCCAATTTTGTCGACATTAGCACGCTGGAGCGATTAAAGAAAACAAAAAGAATAAAATGACCCCGGGGGAATAACCCTGGAGCCACTGTCCGGTTGTGTTTCTGCGCGGCGTCCTCACGGGGGCGGGGGACCCCTTTTAAAGTGTGTGCAGCTCGGTTTATCCCCGAAACGAAACTATTTAACCAAAGTTGATGGATGCTAGTGTTTTAAAGTGTTTTTTTGTCGCCCATCCAGAAAAAGTCTACAACTCATACAGATAAACACAATACATGAAAAACTGGACATCAATTCACCTGTTTCATCCATCCATCCATTATCTTAACCGCTTATTCCTGGTGAGGGTCACGGGGAAACCTGGAGCCCATCCCAGAGCACATAGGGCGCAGGGCAGGGGACATCCAGGGCAGGGCACCAACCCACCACAGTCACCTGTTTCACTACTAAGAAAAACAGCATGCCCCAAAGCCCCTGCTTAGTGGACTCGAGTCTGACATCCAACATAAGTGTAACGAGCTATAAACATGTAAAAACTATAAACAAGTATAACAATGCCGAAAACGATTCTGCCCATGTCTGTGATATTTCATCTTTCGTTTAGCCCACGAAGTCACATGCACTCCCTTCAACTGTTGCAGGGCTCCGTGTACACGAGCGAAACGGAGAGACAGAGATTGAGAGAGCGGAGATACGCAGAATTATGACTTTAATAAGAACGTGGACAGAAAGCCCACTGTGATAGCCGAACGTTATTAAAACCGACGTATGCAAGCAGGACTCCGTCGCCTGTCTGTCGTGCATGTACGTATTTATATGTGTCATCCTGTGATTTAACGAACGTCTTTTATCACAAGACAGGTATTATGCAGTAGGGAAGCCAGCCGTTTATAACGGCGTTAATAATGAAATACATCACGGTACAGCTGCACGGTTCATAATGTTTGCTTAAACTCCAGCAGGAAAGACTAGTTAAAGCAAAGAGCGGGGAGAGAGGAGCGCCAGGCGAGCATCTTTCTCAGAGGTAAAATATATTGCTTTGTGTTTTTATTGCTTTTCATTTTAGTCTGCCTTTTATAATCAATCTTTTCTCACTGCCCCTTGAGGACAAACGTGTTTTTTTTTAAGCAGGATCCTCTGCATTTTCGAGAACGTCCACTGTAGATAAATGTACATGCACGTTAATATTTTATACAACCCCAGAACTGCACTAAAGCATATTTAATGAATGTCCCGCATAATGAACTCCCGGGCCTCCGATGTGGTGGGGGGGGGGGGTCATTCATCGTAATACTACACTGTACATCAGAGCAGCCTCGTGTTATTCCATCTGGGACTGGTTAAAAAGAAAAAGAAAAAAAAAAACGCCCAGATCGTACCTATGTTATTTAAACCTTCATTTTACACTGACCAACTAACCACCGATTATCACCTCATGATTTCATATTTTTATTCAACGTTTTGTGGGGAACGTCCCAAACTACAGATCATCTCAAACTATTTGGTTGGTTGAAAAAAAATCTTCTGGAATCTAAATAAAATAAAACAGAACGTTATACAAACAGCATTGTTTTATTAACAATAAAATATAATAATACAATTTAGTGATAAATAGATCAAGGCGAGAAATCAAACAACATATACAAATTAAGATATTCAACCAAATAACAGAACAAAAATTTAAAAATGAATAAACCTGTACAGTCTAAGACACGTATGAGAAAATAATTTTAATATTGTTGCCCGTATTCTTTGCTCCTCCACCCGACGCCCACGACACACGAAGGACTCATTTACATAAACATTGATATCTGCCTCAAAAATTATGATCACCGCTATGTTAAGTATGGTCGGCGCTTGAGAGACAGTTACTTATTGATTAGCACCCCAGCTGCCCCGGCGCGTGCCCCGGCTGATCGGATTCTTCACGCGCAGCCGACTCGTGCATTTTCTGGTAATCAGCTTCTGCTCCGGAGTTAAAACAGATTGGATGTGCAGTCATTCAATGTCAAAATGAATCATGTGGCAGACCGTGAGCAAAGATGCACACGAAAGAACAATATTCTGTGCCTCTTTATGTACCGCTCAACCCAACTTTTCCTTTAGATATTTTTAAGCAATAATATTACATGTTCCATCTTATCCATGAGACACTGTAGGCCATTGAAAATGAAACATGGGTGTGCTTATAACTAAGATTCCTTTGGTTTCCTAACAGACCACATGACATGAGATGGGGGGGGTCATATTTTTTTGCTAAGAGGGTTTAAAGTGTTTAAAAGGATTACTTCTAAACTGGTAAACATGATCAGTAAAAAAGTCTTATCAAACATATCTAGGGCCGCAGTAAGAAGAGAAAGCCCTAAGGTTCGGGGTAGTAGTGCTGAACTCAGAAATCAAGTTTGTCCCTTGGATAAAACATATAAAAAGAAAATGAGATTAACCTAGATGTGTAACCCTCAGGTTTTGGTGAACTACAGACATGGCTACTTACTACAGCTTCATCAGCTTCATCCTACACAGCTGGTGAATGCAGCTAAACTGTATTTGTAGTCACTCAGATTGCAGCTAAACTGTATTTGTAGTCACTCAGATTGCAGCTAAACTGTATTTGTAGTCACTCAGATTGCACATGTCACCTATTTTCATTTCCTTCAACTTTCAGGTCAAGTGCCTCTCCTATGAATTTATTTTCAAATATTGATATATTGTGACGTTGGATAGGAGGAGGAGACTGAGCTTGGTGGAAAGCCGTATTGTCATTTTGCATGACAGCCGTATGTTTGTAGGTGTCACAACCTTGGTCCTAGCCTGTCATGTCCTTGTGCTATTTCAACCGTGTCTAGTCTCCCTGCTATATCTAGATGTCTTGTCTGGTCTAGTTCCTGTGTTATCTCTAGATGTTAGGTCCTCTCTAGTATTCCTACTTTTTATGCTCTTCCTGATCTTGTCAACATTGCCTGTTATCGAAGTAATTACACCTGCTGTTGGGTTCTCTGGGTTTCTGTATATAGTCTCTCAGTGCCTCTCTCCATCGCCGGTTATTTTAGGAAACTAGATGTGTTCTGTTCTTGGTTTGATCTTGGTCATGTTTGGTGTACATTGGTTCCTGTAGTTTTGGTTCTGTTTTGTAGTTCTCTTTGCCTCTGTATTTCTCACTGTCTGTATTGCCTCTCCTCCCATGTTTATACCCTGTTTGCCTGTGTCTAATCCCCAGTCTGCGTTAATAAACTCCCTTTTGCACACAGACTCGTTCCCGATTCCATGTTGCGTCGTTCTGATGTTATGACAGTACGGGACAACAGCCACTCATCAACAGCTGTGTCAAGACCTGAATCAAAAATGACTTCTTACACATAAAATACACTTTAAACTTTTAAAACAATAATTTATAACTAAACATGCCACAGGGAATGCTGGAACCGTCACATGAATGAGAGAGACATTATCATCTCTACTTGGTGTTAGAATAGGAATATTAATAAACTCGATCTGAGTTGATAACCATTAGTGTAGAAAAAAGGGCTCCAACACTAGAAGACAACATACTATTTTAAACATACCGTTAGCCTGTGATACTTACACAAACTCACGGCTCCGTATATGATTTAAATGTATTATTTAATTTCCATTATTTCGCATATTTTCCATTACTTGTAATGTTACTCACAATGTGTGATAAAACACTGCTTGTCATACCAGTTGGGTGTGCTTTGTTTAAATTTAATAATCAGTTTTTCAGTACATAGGGGTTTGTTAACTGTTTTAGCTTTATTTACTCAGAATACTGTGTTGTGTAATAAGGAATGAGTACTGTGTAAGAGTAAGGAATGAGTGCTGTGTAAGAGTAAGGAATGAGTGCTGTGTAAGAGTAAGGAATGAGCGCTGTGTGAGAGTAAGGAACGAGTGCTGTGTAAGAGTAAGGAATGAGTGCTGTGTAAGAGAAAGGAATGAGTGCTGTGTAAGAGTAAGGAATGAGCGCTGTGTGAGAGTAAGGAACGAGTGCTGTGTAAGAGAAAGGAATGAGCGCTGTGTGAGAGTAAGGAATGAGTGCTGTGTAAGAGTAAGGAATGAGCGCTGTGTGAGAGTAAGGAACGAGTGCTGTGTAAGAGTAAGGAATGAGCGCTGTGTGAGAGTAAGGAACGAGTGCTGTGTAAGAGTAAGGAATGAGTTCTGTGTGAGAGTAAGGAACGAGTGCTGTGTAAGAGAAAGGAATGAGTGCTGTGTAAGAGTAAGGAATGAGTGCTGTGTAAGAGAAAGGAATGAGTGCTGTGTGAGAGTAAGGAACGAGTGTGTGTGTGTGTGTGCATGCATGCATGCGTGTGTGTGATTTTCTCATCAGTTTCTGTTCTCCAGACCCTCCCTAACACTGCCATTTTCACACACTTCCCGTTCACTTGGCAGTTACACCAGCATCTCACGACAGCCATCAGTGAATGATTACAGGGTCATGGTGCTGTTAGGAAGGTCTCTGGACCACAAACACCTCCAGGCCGAGCCAGCCATGCATGCAGAGCACACGCTAGTGGACCACACTTCGCCACACCATGACCCAGTCACCGGGCCCATGCCAGCCAGGCTCTCCTCTGGTTCTGGTTCAGGAGGGACCGTAAACTCCGACCAGTCTATCATGCTGGATCATAAGCACATCGTAAAACTGAGCTCACTTACTGCAAACTCGTTTCATTAGTTTGCCTTATTTTTAGTTCTTTGTATTTTTTCCAGAAAAGCAGACAAGAGCCAAGTTTTGTACAAAATTAAAACCACACAAGCAACACATATGCTACAATAATATATTCCAGAATGTCATAGAATATATTTCACTTAAATCCTGATGCCTGATGAATTTCATGGCATTTTTCCTAATGATTGTTTCAAAAACAGGAAGCTATACCAGTCCCTCACAGAAGTGCATTACAAAGCTGTTATATACAATTACTATTAAAAATTAAATATGGGTATGAAAGGTGACCCAGCAGTAAAAGACGGGTGTCGGTAAAAAAACCTTTAGATTGTGGGATTTTGTAGAAATGGCTGAAGTGCATGTGAGATTCCTGCGGTAATGAGAAGCCTTCTGCAGGGGACATGTTGATAATGTCTCGTCCTCCGTGCAACACTTTAAGTGTAGAGATTTGGTCTGCCAAGAAGACATGCAAAACAGGAGAAGTTTATACTCTGCTTAAGGGCATAAAGAATTTAAAAGTGATGTTACATTTCCCATCTGGAAATGTTGTGTTTCTTCGAGTGGATCCACTCCCACTTGGTGTGAACAGTCAATGACGTGTTTTTATTTACATTTATACTCCACTGTGCATATTTATACTGAACTCTGTACAGTATGTGATAAGAGTGAGGTTATTCTGTACACTGTTGTGTGCAGTGTGTGATAAGAGTGTGGTTATTCTGTACACTGTCATGTGCAGTGTGTGATAAGAGTGTGGTTATTCTGTACACTGTCGTGTGCAGTGTGTG
>JABJVR010049377.1:0-22070 GCA_025773905.1 Chitala chitala | reverse complement strand
ATACGTGATCATATTTCCATAAAATATTCCGTTTATTAAGAAAATAAATAACGATTAAAAGATTAATTAGACATTGATCTTTGACCAGATAACGTCACAGAGATGCTTTGTGTTAAAACGCAAAACGATTTGTGTAAAAACGCAAAAGTTTTACGTTATAACACAAAACTTTTACGTAAAAAACGCAAAAAGGTTTGTGTTATAACGCAAAACATTTTGTGTTAAAACACAAAACTTATGATTTTTTTTTTTTGTACGGTGGCAGTAATACGCCGCCGTACCTATGAACCTCATGTTTCTGTTTAGTTAGTGCTAGTGGTGGAATGTTTCCGGGTACAGCGACAACACAGCCACTAGATGGCGGCATGTGTTATTCTATGATTCAACACTGCAGTAGTCTTATAGCAATTCAGTTTCAGAAATTAATTTATTTTACAATTTAGTTTTCCTGCCCAACTGTTGTCAGACTGATATAATTCTTTGTGTAAAGTTTCAGTACAGTTATTTACTGAAAAGTGAACACTAATACGCAATAGGCGTTAGTATTCACAGTGGGAATTATTCTTCAGGGTTTTTGTTTGCAACATAAAATGAATATGTTCTGCTCACGTATGTTTACATATTTCCTCCCTTGTTAGCAACTCAGCTCTTTCCCTCAATGATCCAACTTCTTTAGAGGAGAGAAGGGAAATGTTTGACAGAGCAGATAACAAGAAGTACAATTCAAAT
Source organism: Chitala chitala (assembly GCA_025773905.1). Lineage (NCBI taxonomy): Eukaryota > Metazoa > Chordata > Actinopteri > Osteoglossiformes > Notopteridae > Chitala > Chitala chitala. The sequence continues at coordinate 21,341 of JABJVR010049377.1, read as the reverse complement.
AATTTTGAGGAATATCTCCAGGTTGGTACTTCCTTACACAAAACTTCCTTAAATGTCATTTGATGTTAATTAATTTGACTGTCTTACAGTTGGTGTATGAACTTAAAGTTGGCCAAAGTTTCCCAGTTGAACCATTAGAGAGGCAGGATCTTCAAGATGCGGACACAGTACAAAATCAGTGAGGTTGCAAAAATGGCCACATTTCAGCAGATGTGTTATGAACTGTTCTAACAGATAAAGGGTTTTTCCTTTTTGTAAGACTGTTAATGAAACTTTTAAAAAAGTGTTTTTTAACAATAATTATTGTTATTACTGTTAGTGTAGCTCTTGTAAACAAAAGGTTTCCCCCCACTGGTAAGTAAAATGTTGGACATACCTTTTGTGTGGTAATTTTACTACTATTTGTATTAAATACTAACAAATATTTGTGAATTATGTCTGGCATTTATTGTAGATTTACTATGGGCTTACACTGAGAATTATTTTGTTTAAAATAATGTGATTTATCAAATGCCATGTCAGAATCTCTTACTTGTATCTGTATTATAGTGGCCTGTAATGTCAAGTTTTTTAATTGTTTGCCCATAACTAGAGAATCTAAACAAAATACAAACAGAATGTAAGGTTAATTTGCTTTCACCGTACATTAATGTGTGGGTTCAAGATGAAGTGATGGGTTTTGGCTTAGGAAGATAAAAACCAGGTTATCTAACTCTGTAATCATTAAACGAAACTATCTTGGTTAAAAACAAACTGCAGTGCAAGCAATTTAAAGTACACCACCACATACGTTTGCAAAATGAGGTTATTGTACCCTAATGTTTGTAAAGAAAATGAAATATTACAATTGCTAAAATACTGAACAAGTTCTCACTGGGATAGCATCATCACTGTTCTGCAGATAAATGGAATAGTTTTTTCGTGGTGTAGTCAGGACTGCAGTTTGTTTTACTTAATGTGTCTATCATAAAATACAGCTGTAAATATTAACAGAATAGATAAGTCAGAGAAACATCACAGCCCTTGTTTCTGTTCTTTTTTTCACCTGGCTTTATGAGCCTATGCCAAATTTTTCACAGTAGTACAACCCTGCATTACACCTACAGTCTCTTCCCTTTGCAGTTTGCACAGAGGAGAGATCTGCTATGAAACAAATCCCCTGGTACCCAGAACAAGAGTCTGATTAGTCCCCCACACAAGGGACTTGAGTCTTTAGCTCAGTGGGCTAATCCTCTTGTGTGGTAATTGAGCAGGCCGTGAGGTCCTGGGTGTGAACCCAGGTAGGGTCACCCCTGTTACTCATGTAGGCGCTGGGGCTAAGGACAATGGAGTTAAACGCTTACAGTCATGATCACTTGTCTGGGACACGAGAGTCCTGGCAACTCGAGGAAGCAGTTGTGTGAGCTATCAAATGGAACTGGTATCAAAACAGAGTGTTTTTGGGTATCCCTTTGTAATGATATAAGAAAATACTTTCATAATGAAGCCAGAGCAGATATAGTATCATCTTTTAATTATATTTCACATAGTTAAACATAAGCAATTTGCTAGTGGATTTCTTTGTTGCAAAGAAAAATATGCAGAATACAATATTGTGTTTTGTATACTCTGTTTATTGATATCCAGTACATTTTGGTATATAATATGCAAAACATTCATAAAATATACAAACATGACAGTAAAGCTTATATAATATTCTCAGAGTAGTTGGAAATTACACATTTTGGGAGTCTTTGGTTTCACTTCACTTCAGAACCAAACAGAAAGAATATTTAAAATTAATTTTTATTCAACCTAAGAAGAATGCTGTATTAATGTTAGCAGTGAACGATAATGGATGAATAACTAAAGCAGAGCGAAGTTGTACTGGTCTCTTCTAGAAGCACATTGACGTCTGTGTTACAGCGTGTCCGCATCACTGTTTAGCTTTGTCACTGGATCGCACTTCATCTCAGGTGAGTTTTCCAGTGTGCCGTTGGCAGCTATGGCATTCAGTTTGTCACTGTAAACAGAAATGTGCACACCTGAATCATTGCCACCCGAAACTGTGTTAGGGGACAGACCTCGTGATGCCGTACCTGAGGCAGGTGAGGGTGGCCTTTACCCAGTCATCCTCTGCACTGGCGCACACCTTTTTGTTTTTCATTGTGAAGAATCTACACATGGAAATAAAGGAGGCATGAGGCAATCATAGATGCCATTGTCATCAGAAAGCGTGCGTTTGTGAATTTGTTTGAAGACCACTAATTGTACCCTTACTGATCTCCTTCATATTGACATGTCTGGGAAAGTATACATCATCTGTTTGTGTGTGAAACACCTGTATGATCATTTCTGGTGTTTGTATTAGTATGTCTGTGTGTTTGTGTGTTTGGGTCATTGCGCAAGCAGCTTTACATGAGAGTTTCTGAGGCAGTGATGGGATGATGTTGCGAACCGGTGCTCACATGATCGCATCCATTCGGCAAACCTCCAGGGAGCTCTGCACGATGTAACCCTTGATGAGACGGAAGGGCAGGGCCTTGCGTGTGTACTTCACACAGCAGGCATGGTTCAGTGGCCCATCTGCCAACAGCAATAATTTTTAATAAGCAATTTCAAACCTGACAGCACTGACCTGTCTGTGTACGGCAGGGGTTTAGTCACAGTCGTGGAGGACCTACGTGGGTGCAAGTTTAACTTCCAACCAATTTATTTATTTTAATTTGACCACTATTTTAAGTACCAAATAATGTAATTTCTTTGCATTTTTCCTGTTCATTTACATCAGTCTGCTTAATTGTCTTAATTTACTGACAGAAAAAAGTTACATTAAAAAAGTAAGAATTGAGGCTCTTGTGCTGTAAGACCTGTAGCAAAAATTAAAATCACACATTACAAGGTGCCACTAACTGCAGAATCAGAGCAGGAAATGTCTGGATAATTAAGGGTGGTGTTTAACTGAAACCAGTAATGATTAACTGTATTAAAATTGTAATTGATAAACAAAACAAACAGGTGCCAATGACAAAGATCATCAAACAGGAGGAGAAATTAAAGTGATTATTAACAAAAAAATGGATTAAAGGAAGGTGGTACGATGACATGGTGGTTAGCACCATCACCTCACACCTCCGGCTCTGGGTTCAACCCCTGCCTCGGGCCCTTGTGCGTGGAGCTTGCATGCTCTCCTTGTGCTTGGTGGGGTTCCCTGGTTTCCTCCCACGGCCCAAAGACACACAGGTTAGGCTGATTGGCTTTTGGAAATTGACATTCAGTGTGTGTGCATGTGTGCGTGCATGTGCCCATTGATGGGTTGGCAACCCACCCAGGGAGTCTTGTGTCTTGTGCCCTGTCTTGTGCCCTGTGCTACTGGGGATGGGTTCCAGGTTTCTCATAACCCTGAATTGGATAAGGCAGTAAAACTAATGGATGGATTTAAAGGTCGAAGTTACAATCATAATTTTAAAATTAAGAAGCAACATCAATAAGTCTTTGTGATGCTTTTAAAATTCTTATTAAAATGAATAAAGGAAAATTTCTGGATTGTCACCATGATTAAAGAAAAAGAGTAAAACAAAAAATACATCCATAATGATTAATTGAGAATAAGGTCAAATTATAAGTAGAAGTTGGCAGGAACAAAAAACGTGCACCCACATGGGTCTAGGACCAGAATTGAGAACCCCTGGGGTACAGCATTACACCATCAACAAAGGGAGAATCACACAGGAACAGGACTGAGATTAGAACAAATTATTTTCTAGACCCAATGTCTGTATTGTGTTTTACTGTCACTGAATATTTTATTGTAACTAATTGAGAACATGAGCCCACCCATGCCTGAACCGCAATATAATTTTAAAATGGATTACTGGTTATAAGTTTATATAAGAATGTACATTCTTTGATCAAGAACGATATACAATAATTATATCTTATTATAACTAAAAACAAGTTGTAAATTTATAATCCCTATATTGGTTAAATGTTTATATTCTTCTTACATAATACATAAACTGTTTTATAAACTGATTAGTTAATACAGTATGAAATATTCATCTCTTTCATCTTCAAACAGCATCACACATAACATACAAATGAAACCTCGACTAATCACTTTAATCCTCCACTCCAAAACCGAATTCGAGCTGCTGATTTCAGTAATGGTGGTGACCAGCGCTCAGGCTGAATGTCTCTGTTTACCGGAGAGAGACATATAGACTTACATGCTGATGCAGGAAAAGACAGCATCAGGAGGCAGCAGGAGAGCAAAGCCACGGCGAACAGGTTTCTCTGGAGAGGCATGGCAGAAAGGTTCATCAGATCGTACTCAGCAGGGCGCACCTGTTCAGCAAAGTTTTATACCTGCTGGCTAGGCTGGGGTAGAGGGAGGGGGAGTTGTCTGTCTCCAGGGTCCCGCCTAAAACCACGCATCTGCATGAAGATAACATCTCCACTGCAGGTTGCGTGCACTGCACCGAGAAATGCGCAGGAAGTCCATCTCACCGGGGTCTTTCCAAATGGCAAACGAGGCCTACGTTTTCCATCAGAGGTGTGCAGGAGCCACAACACCATTACTGAAGCTCTACTGCATAATTGGTTCATGGAAAAACTTATGTTAAAGCAGATATTGTAAAATTTGTTAAGCAAGGTTTTTGTCCGTGTTGTTTTTAAAGAACATAAAGGCATGACAATGACCTGGAAACAGACCTACATGTAAATTATTTGTTAATATATTATTTTGTACTGTATTTGTAGTTCTGCGCCAGAAATAGCTGTATGTCAGGTGGTAGTTGTGGTACTTTTTACAAAGTTTTTATTACATTGGCCTGCTGTTTATGTGTGCTAGAAATAGACAAATAAAATGAACATTATTAAAAATAAATAATAGTGCATCAGGAACAGATAATTTCCTATATGAGCTCAGCTATTGTTTCATATATAATTATAAATTGTTGGTCTAAAAATATTGTCGCAGTTCTTTATTAATTATAATTAATAATGTACAGTGACAATATTTTTAGACCAACAATTTATCACAAATTACACATATGTATATGAGCTTAATTTTCATTAATATCAGTGTACTCTGTTGGTATTGAATATGCAGCTTTATTGAAAACGTGACTTTAAACATGTATTTTGAGAAAAATTTACTGCAAGAGTGGTAATGACAGGGAAATATACAGTATGACAAAATGGAAACGGCAAAGCAGTAAAAGCGTACTTTGTGTGACCTATTTAGTTGTGGGAAAGACAGAACTTGATTTCTTTTGAGATTAGAGCCTTATCATTCATCACAAAACTCCACCATATTACTGTTGTTCTAAAATTCATAGCTAAAATGGTTGTCTTTAAGAAGCAGGTGGCCTTTAAGAGAAGAATGGCACAACAGAATAAAATTCATAATCCTCCAGACTGCTTTGCTTTTTTTGTTAATAGTATGTACTTGAACTTTTACTTTAAACAGTTAAGTACAGTATATTTTTCAAGAAAATAAAAGAAGCAGAACTGATACTTAAAGATACATAACAAGATCAGCCCATTTATACATGTCCCACACAAGGAAAACTGATTTTTCTGCTGTTTCAGCACACATGTGGTCCGGGTATGAACATATTCTACTGCCAACATAAAATTATTTACAAGCAAGCAACATTAATCATTTAGAATAGCACATTTAAATAGTTACTTATGTTAGTAATAGTAAACAATGAGCAGATGTGTTACAATGTATTATGAAGGTCTTTTAAACCAGAAAAACGATTGTCACTCTTTTTTTCGTTCCTGAGGTTATTTAACTCAGTGTTGGCTATGTTCCCGTATGATTTCTATAACAGTAAGCTTAAAAGAAAAAAAATTCATAGTCTCAATCAAATGATAATACCACACAGGAACTATTTTATTAGAAACACGTTGAAAAAAGTATTTCACATGTACTGTAGATGCTATTAGAAACACATTGGACAATGTAGCACATACACATTTGGTATTAAAAACACGTGAGATAGCTGTCATGTATATAAAAGGAATGTTGTGTGTGAAGTAGTCGTACCACATTAAATGTCTGTGGGGTTTTAGAAGTGTGGTTTCTTATCTGTATGTTTGGAGAAACTTTACACTAATTACGTTAAATTGCTTTTCTGTACTGATTTATTTACCTTCGTTGCACAATGCAGAGTAAAAAAATGTAAAAAAGTGGCAATGTAGTATTGTAACACATTTTTTTTTGCTTTGCTATGAAGACAAACACCCCAACTTTCAAAGGCGATATAAGCCATATGTCAGTGACATATGAGTGTGTCTCCCCCTGTTGGCTAAATTATCACGTTTCCCTAAGACACCAGGTACTACATAAAACAACACATAAGGACACATAACTGATAATAAAATATACAGGGTGCAAAGACGGCAAGTAGTACTATATATAGTGTAAGCCACGAGAGGTAAACATAACACAGCGAGCAGTGCGGATGCAGTTGATGAGTTGTGTATATAATGATCATAAAGGGCAGCAGTGCGGTGTTGGTGAGTATGTGTGAGAGAGATCAGTCTATCAGTCCAGCCCCTGAGAGTTAAGGGGTTTTATGGCTTGGGGAAAGAAGCTGTTACACACTTTGGCCATGTGGGTTTGGATGCTCCAGTACCTTTTACCAGATGACAGTACACTGAACTGTTGGTGGCCTTACAGTACACCACAATGCTGGTGGCCTTATGGGTGCTGTGTGTGGTGTAAGTGTCCTTGATGGAGGAGAAAGACACCCTGATGATCTTCTCAGCTGTCCTCACTACCTGCTGCAGGTCCTTGTGATCCGATGAGGTGCAATTTCCAATGATGGAAATTGATGTGGTTCTAGCTGTGCACAACTACACAGTCAGGAGTCAGCAGTGTGAACAGCAGTGGGCTGAGCACACAGCCCTCAGTGTGGTGATGCTGGAGCTGTTACTGCCAATCCACACTGACTGAGCTCTCTAGGTTAGAAAGTCCAGGATCCAGTTGCATATGGAGGTGTTCATTTATGATCATTTTCTGCAGTTGCCTTTTCATTTCTTCTTCTAAAGTGCTTTGAGGCAATTTGTTGTTGTGAAAGGTACTAAATAAAAATAAATTGAACTGAATTTCTGCATTATGAATTAATGAAAATATTAAATTGCAAATTCGTAATTCCATCAGGATGATGATTACCTTCATTATAAAAAAAAGCAGAAAACTGAATTTTGACACTAGAAACAGGGATTGAAGTCAATGTATAGAACCAGATAATGGTCCCACAAGGCCCCTGGGCACACGTTTTTGGAGTCCTCTTTCCCTCTCCCCATGTGTAAATGTGGACACACCACCACTTATCACATTTATCAAAAATCAAAACCAGGAACATTCACCAGGATAAAATTCCCTTTACCTGTAAATGTTGGTCCTGATTTTAAAATCACACTATAAATATTGCAATTCCCTAGTGTTTAGATCACATTATTAATGTTGAGAGCCCTGGTGTTCAGATCACACCATATGTATGGAGGACCCAGGTGTTCAGTTACCCCTGGGTACTGTCTCCTTTGTCCTGGTCCAGAATTTTTCTATCATTTTGGGTTCAAACTGCAGTGTAGTCAAAGGACCTACCAATTCAGGTGTGGACACCTCCCCATTAATGTTTTCCGCATTTTGTAAAAACTGAAACAGATTGAAATATCAACTCACCTCCCCAGATTGAGCCATATGGGGCCATTTCCATATATAACTTACTGTGTGGGCACAACAGACAACTCAGACACCAATGTGGGGCCACTTGGCTTTCACCTTGGCTGCTGAGAGGTCCCTGTAACACCGCTCGCACAAATCCTCCTCAAAGGACAGGAAGATCAGTGTAAGAAAGAGTGACTTTGATAGCTTATCTCATGCTTCCACCTTATATAAACCAGCATAAGCTGTTGGTGAACGATTGATCATCTGGTCTGGTGGTCTCGATTTTGTGCATGTGGAATGACTTGAGGGAGCGTCGTTTTTTTTTTTTTTATCATTTGGTTGTTTACAAGCTGTTTCCCTGCCGTAGGCCTCTTTGAAGTTGGCTGTATTTTTGCTGTCTGCCGCTCTGCACACATGGTATGAGTAAGCCAAGGGGTTCCAGTCCTGCCCAGGGTTTGACAAGCATGTCCGCATCAACTGTGGGGCTACGCATACATAAACTGAGAGCTGTTAAAACACACCCTTTGTTTGTTAAGGCAAATGAGATGTTTGCTAACTGTAATAAGATGAAAATGAAGCTTCACTGTCCAACCAATACAGCCATGTCCATTTTGTTTAAGTACCTGATGTGGGAAGTACTAGACAATTGGATTCCAGCACATCCCAGCAGGTCGGCTTGTGGTCGATGCTGTCTCTCGGCAAAAATAAGAGTGGCCAGTGTGATGTAACAGTAGGAATGATCCCTGGGATACTGCTGAATAATGTCGCGCTAAATTATGGAGATGAGCGGAGTTTACTGTGCTACCCCTGAGGGAAGACACACAGCTCTTCTAGTCAGCTGGGAGCAGTAAGTGATTCAGCAGGCCAAACCTATCACTATCCCTCCCAAGTGTCATCATCTCCAAGGATTAAGGCATGCAGCGATCTTGTAAGGTTTACACAGGATTCTGTTCCTTCAGCAGCTCCCCTGTAAAGAAGACACAAGAAAAATAATCACTTCCTTAATGCCTGTCTAATTACCTGTTCCTTTACATTCTATTTCAGTGGAGTGGTAATCCCTTAGTGATCTTCGGCATAAATCTTATTTTATCCCTCGTCTTTCTTTTGTCAAAGCCGCTTAGCACCTCCTCGGACATCATATGTGATGGATGACTACAGGTGGGGGGGTGACTTCTCTCTCTCCCCTCCCACTCTGGCACATTCTTCTGTATTGGCAGTGCATACGTGTATATATAAATGTGACTCTTGATCTGTTTGACCTGTTCTGCATGTGGTTATGGTAAATTGATGTGTTACATGAGGGTGTGGCCCAGATTTTAATAACTATACTACACTAGACATACCAACTATGCCAATAACTATGAAAAATGTGGGTCAGTAATTGAGTTCTGTTTTCATGGCTTGTTAATTTTATTGTTTTTTAATGGTACACAACTGACTGTTTACTGAAAAGCTTTGCATGGTATTGGAACTCATAACCCCACCCTTCACACCTAACCCTAGCCCTAACCACCATGTTTTACCTGTTGCTCTACTGCTGTGGGACTGGCACTGAAAGAAACCATGACGCTGCAAACTCCATGATTTTAACACGTTTTCCCACACATGGCCAGCATGTTCCCCTTCCGCACCATCTGACTCTGATCCAGAATAAAAGGGTCCTGGTTTTGTTCACTGAGCAAAACAAACTGATATTGTTTGATTTTGTTTTTACATCTGAAGGAAGAGGGATTGTAATATCAGTTCCGCTTGACTTGCTGGAATGAAATATTGTGTATATTGCATACAAATTGAACCATCAAACCCTTTAATATCTATTACAGAGGATTTTGACGTCTTTAATCTCCAACTGTTGGTCAGACTGACATCTGTTTTACTAATTCATGCAATATGAATGTTGTCCCACTCACCTCTATGTCTTGCTCGTTTGAGCAAAACAAATGAGATGGAGAATGCAAATTCTTACTAAAACTGTCAAATTTGTCACTGGACAATATGCAAACAATTGCTTTCATTTTGGCACAGCCAGTACAATTTTCTTGTCACGTCCGCTATTTTCCCCTGACTGCCCAACTCGACAATAAGCAGTGCATCTCAGTTATGGCTAATACCAAAGGTTAAACTTTGGTTTATGGATTGCTGTGTTATGTTTGTTCTGGCGTCCTGTGGTAAGGAATGAGAGTGTGGCTGTCTGTGGACTGATCAGGATTATCCAAACATAACCGCTTTGAAAAATCTGAGGTTTGACTTGGGCAGAACAAAGAACAGAAAAAAAGCAAAAACAAAATGCCCTCAATGCTGTTATTGTATGCTTTCCCAGATTCAGCCCCTTTAGGCATTGTGCCCTGCAAAACAATACAGCAATCACTGAAGAGCTTTGACTTATGGCTTCAAGAGGAAGAATCTCTCCGGCACAAGTCATCTTAACGCAAGGGACATACAGTAATCTACTTGAGTCTGAGATACAGCAGCAAGGCCCTACCTGGAATGTGAGACTGCAACACTTTGGCTTCTCCTCATCCTCCCCATATCCGCTGCTTTGTGAGTCATGCCTTTGCACGGTCTTCATTTCTACACGGAAATTTATGTCCTCTTTTAAGTGCGGAGTTTCCCTTTTCTAGGCATGGAGAGGAACTCTAACCATATGGAAATTCCTGTGAAATAGAATAATGAATAACGGCTGCACAGTTGAGCGTGAACTGCAATCAAGGGGCTTGTCGGTGACACAGACATGTGAATGATGTTCTCATCAGCAACACATAAAGGAAACACCTCACAGGAAGAATATCTATTGAAGAACGATATGTAACAATATTCATTTATTTATAGTTTTATTATGACTTCTGTGTATTTTTTGGCCAAAGATTCCACAATGCTGTTCCCATGACTTAAGCAGTAACAGTTCAAATATTAAAACCTCTTGGATGAGAATGTTAAAGATGACTGGAGCTGTAGTTATTTCTGCAAGAAAAAGGGCTTGTGAAAACACAATACTGATTGGAGTCTTGGTCTACGGAAGCCCTTTGGACAGACAAAGCCTGTTAGTCAAAAGTGTTCCATGTCCTCCCACGGTTTCCAGCCAAGGAGGAGGACCCAGCAGGGTGAAGGAAGGCAAAGAGCCAAAGGCCAGACCTTGCAGAAACAGACAGAGAGGGATGATGCCACGCAAAACAAACAAGCTCAGTCAAGCATTGCTGCTCGTCCGCAGGAGGTCTTGTATCACACTAAGAACGAGTGCACCATTAAGAAAAGAGTAACAATGAAAGGAGCTGATTGGCCAGAGCTATGTGTGACTCTCCTAAGCATGGCAGCCTTTCACTCCTATTGATTCTGGTTCTCCAGCTCCCCACCTTCCCACACAAAAAGCGGCTTCCAATGCCAAGCCCATCTCCCATTTGCCACCTTCCCCTCAAGCCTTCCATCACAGTGCACATTACGAAGCTCCAGGTCTTGAATAAAAACAAACAGACGTCCATCCTGAGGGACCCAAACCAAGATGGATGACATTAAAAGCACATTCCCTTACCTTCAGCCAGATCTTTGTGTCTCAAGCACAGCCACTCCTCTGTTCATTGCTGCTTGGCTTTAGTTATCACCACCATTAAAACAGTTAATAGCAAAGCTTGACAGAAGCAGCCAGGCTTTGAGCTATGACAGATTCCACCAGGATTCTTCAGACAGGGCTCTGATTAGGCCACTACAATACTTGAGCACTTACATTTTTAAAAATGCAAAATTTTTCAGTTGTAGTAAAATTATGTTCTTGTATCTTGGTGAGGTTCTAAAGCCTACATAGGAAGGAAATGTTACAGTCTAAAGCAGAGTCAATGAAGATGCCAATATACAGAGCGTATAGGATAGCAAAAGATGTAATGAGGAGGGCCAGGTGGGATTGACCTGTCATTTGTGATCTAAACTCTCTTTACAGGCTTGACTGATCACTGCACTTTCAGTGTGATTAGGATCTGTATTAGAGGAGAAATGAGCGTGAAACATCACTGCTTGAGTGAGATCAGGCCGCATTACTTCTAAACAGATCACTGCTGATGGCTGGCAGACGTTTTTCAATTACAGAGGCCCTTGTTAGTCTTACAGTGATCAAATTTGAATGTAAATGTCGACACTATAGCGACAGAACATTGTATGGTATAGAATGTATCACAATGCCTCAGACAAATCTGGCGTTTGATGAGTAATTTTATATCTTGTCTGAGACTTACAGGAAGATTACTCAAAAAGGTCAAACTGCCAGCAAAGAACTGAAGAACTTCTCTGCAATAAACGATATGAGTATCTATCATAGTGAAGTGAAGAATAAGATGTAATATTGAGAGACTTCTGGCACTCTTCAACAAAAAAAAGTCATGACAGATCTGGAATAGATTTTGTATGAATGAACATTATAACACTCAGAGTAACAAAATATGGTTTTTTAATACTTATTATTAGCACTTGTTGATGGGTTATTAAGATAATATAATATTATTTGCAAAAAAAAACAGCGGTGTAAAAACAAAAACATCTTCATGCCCCCAAAAAACAGAATAACAAAAAAAAGGATCTAGATAAAATCTAGATCTGAAAACAAAACCAAACTTTTATTCAAAATGATATTTCGTAACAAAGAATGCCTAACAATATGTCTTCTGATGTAAGAATATGATTTCACAAATGTAAAGGTAGAAAATGGTTCGGATGATTATAGATTTTGCATTAGCGGCAGTTTATCCTCTCTTCATTTTGGTAGGCCCATTCAGACGCCCACTTACCTCCTGCCTCTCTGGGGGATCCAACTGTCAAAATTCCATTTTCTTTGTCCACTGAGGACCCCGAGATTCTCTCATAATGTGTCTGTAACCTTGCAATAATGTTTGCATGGTAAAAGGGTTTGTATGTCTCAAAAGAGCATCAAAGGGTAGAAGGGTTAGAGGAGGTGAAAAAGTTTAATCAGCAATACTAAAATGGAGCTCCAGTCTCCTCGATGTCAAACAGCTTGGATGTGTAGGCTGATGCCATCTGGGGTCTACAGGACAAAGGGGGTTCACCACTTTGAGAATTGTCCCTGAACACCAAAGAATCATGGGCAAAATGGGAAATTATCCAGTGGTAATCAATCAAAAACTGGTGACACAAATGGCCTTCAACAAAAGTCATAATGCCATTTCACAGTCGTGGTGCTCAGGTCGCCTGTAGCCAGCCCCCCGCCCACTGGTCGCCTGTAGCCAGCCCCCCGCCCACTGGCACTGAAAAACAGTAGGTCTAGGTGTTCAGGTTGTGTCCCATTGGCTGACTCTCACAGCCTAAATGCCTGTCCCAGCTTGGTTAATTAGACCTTTATGATTGCGCAGTCTTTCGAGCAATTTGAGGAGCCTCCATTTGTTCCAACATGTCAACTGACAATCGATGGAGTCTCACAACGCCAGCTGCTTCGCCCGGCTCATTATGTTAGTTAAGACGGTTCTGTCAGAGAAACCGTACTACCACAAAATCACAACCATTGTGTCCCTAAAGAACAGATCCAACACCTGCTTGTCCTTTGCAGGCAATCTTTTATGAAACATACATACAAATATATGTGTAAAGATTGCATGAGCTCAGCGTCAAATTACTCGCAAATTTTCACTTTATTTGAGAATGTTTTATTTGTAAGAACGAATGTTTAGTGTCTATGATAACAAGAACCCACATAATTATCTCTCTTCATCTCATATGTGCATACGTGCATGCATGTAAAATCAAGGATTGTAAGTGGAGTGTAAGTGGATATTGCTCTGCATATAAATTGAATATACTGTAAGTGTGTATGCATGTGTGCTGGATAGGCTGTAATACAGTATATGCAGAACAAAACAAATTACATCGTTGTTTTCTAAAATAAATAAATAAATAATCAGTTTAGCACACGTCTGCTTATGTGACATTATGTTCCAAAGAATTAAAAATATTTACTCTGGCAACCACTTCCTTTGACATAGTATGTATTAGTAAATAAAAACATGCACGTTTGTATATATCTAAAATTGTGGTCATTACTGGTCTAATTTCCATGTGTTGAAACGAACAATGGATAAAAATCAGAAATCATACGGACTGAGGTTTACAAAAAGGAGTATTGTTTCTTCTTTACATTTAAATCCACTTTCATCCTTAATTTAAGAATCTTCTGTTAACCACTAGGAGACGCTGTTGTGTAGTGACATTTCCCTGCGCAATGCAGTGTTATATAGCAGACGCAAACAGGACATGAGACATACTAACAGCTTAATTTGAAACCATAGAACATTAACGATTAGCCCTTTGCATTGTCATCTTGAACAGCAAAGTATCCAGAGTAAGACATTTTCACTTTTAGCATTGTCCTGTCAATTTGATTCGTTATTTTATTATCAGATTCTCCGCAAAGTTAAGTTGGACGCTGTTCGGCTAAAGGCGGTACTGTTTAACTGAGAAAAAGGCAACACTGACCGCAAATAGCGAATCAGACAAGGTTGCTACGACGTGATCCAAGACGATTTATTGCTGCAGAGGTAATACTACAGTCACATTATATGTAAATCCGAAACTTTAATTCAGTCTGCATATGAAAATCTGCACATCGGTAACTACGATAAGCGTATGCAAACCCTCTAACTAACTGTTTTGAACTTTAACCACGTTTTATTTACATCCGAGAGGGGCAGAGAGGCTGAGATGCAGCAGATGTGTACTTTATATTTTTCTTGCCTTGGATTGACAGCACGTCGCAGACTGAAGGAACGCCCCTTGGCTGGGTGCACTAGGCGGTGCGCTCTCTAACACTTATTCCACTGGGATAGCTCAACTTGGACCTGTAAAGACTGGAGCCAGTGAAGTACCGACAAAAACTAGGCAGATGGCTACAGTTTTCTTTGTAACGTCTTCTGTACTGTTTTGTATGTCCAGCTTTGTTTCCACGGCACGGATTTATCCTCCGAACGAAGGTAAGATATTGGACTGAAGTGATGTGCATGTTGAGTTGGTGCCTCACAGGCGGCTCACCTCTGAAGGATTGCCTTTTTCGCGCATCCTTGCCCTTGCACAATACATCGAAGACAAACTAGTATTATCTCAATTTTTCGTGGGTTCCGTCGTTGCTGGGACAAGCGTTGGAAGTGTCCTTACCTTCAGTGCAGGACACTAACTTCTCATCAAGGGTTTGGAGAAGTCCGCAACCTAACGGGTCCTAAACGCTGTACCTATAATAGTGGACGTGCAAAAAGTTAATCGCTTTCAGTGGTAATGAAAGATCATAGTCACGTAAATCGTAACTGAATCAGCTTCACAATTAGACCTGTTCAATTGTGAAAATAGTTCAATATACAACGATGTGTAATTACTGACATTAAAATAGTTATTTGTATGAAAATGCATAATTTATTTGTATTAAAAGTCGCGATTGTTCATCCTTCTGTTTAAGTACACCGATTTAATGCATTCTTTGTCCTTGGAAGAATGCCTTAAAAACCAGTCTTTGAAATTTCTAAGAAATTTTTTTTAATTTCATATTTAGTACAACTCTAATTGCGTTCATAGTTCACTCATAGATCTCTGTTCACAGCTAAACATTGTTGATCACTTAAAACGTCAAACCGTATCACATAAAACACTAACGGTTTTTAAATGAGTAACGTAGAAATTACAGCGAATGAGTATTCTTTTCAGAGTTCGATATTAATTAAATAATATATAATGAACGTGATTTATGATCCTGTTTAGCGGGACATAAACGTGAATTCATCGAAGACCTACGCTTTTAATCCACAAATAAAGATAACTTACAAAAAATAAAAAATCGACATTCTTGTACAGCAACAATGTCCAGTATATTTTAATTCTTCAGTTCCTGAATTTTGCACGTCCGGTATATATAACTTGCAATGCCGCTATACTTTACATTTCTACTACATTAACACTACTGATGCTATTAATTGTTCAGTATCACTTGCGCTTCGGTGATTCAGATTCAGGTGGTTAATAATAAGTGCAAGTGTTTTTGTGTTAAATGCGGGTAAGGCACGTATTTTTTGTATCCCCATCATATTTAATATACATGTTTCAGTAACTATAAATATCACTCGGTAAAGCCGAAAATATTGTGTATTATTTACACGCAGAACCACAAACGACTGCATCGATGTTCTACGGAACAAATTCAGTAATAAGGACTGATTTTAACTGTGGATTTCTGTATGTGTAACTATCATAATTCGTATGGTAGTCATTGCTATTGATCGAGCGTTAGAACATTTTTCCTGCGGGGATCATTGTCTTCATCTTATTTGCGTTTTCAGTGACGCTGCTGGATTCCAGAACAGTGCAAGGGGAACTGAAATGGGTTGCGAGCCCCACAGAAGGAGGGGTAAGTGAGACCCCCACATAATATACCCTTAAGAGAAGTCCTAAATGTCTTCTTTTACATGGTAATAAGAGAGTGGCGTTGTGCTAAGGCGTCATATTTCCTCAATAGACAGTTAAATGAATCGTCCTTTGTCTAGTAACTTTATATCCCCTTTTCAGAAAGATAGAAAGGTGCAGGGGCCTTTGCTGTGATTACTAAATCATAGGGAATGATCTGAAACGAGCTCAGGATGAATGCTGAGGCTGTGACCCGTCTAATTGGTATATATAAGGTAACACAGATAATGAAACAGAGTGCAACTGTTCAGGCTGCAGATTAGGGGGAACGAAAATGCGACATAGTTGAACCAAGAGCCGCGCAATCAGTGCGATGATTTAGCGCATGTCAAAACAAAATTTAAACAGGGCCATGTAATATGCTTGTGAGCTTGGGCCATTAAAGGCGCCGGAGAAAGTGGACTACTTTGAAAAAAAGGTACGTTTAAAACAATGACTTGAATGTTAACTAAGGAAATTTAAGCTCCAGTGATAAATTTATCTATTCATATGGAGAGAAGCATACAGCAGCTACAAACACATTACATACCAGCACTGCTTAAATTCTGCCAAGGCACTGAATTTCATTCACAGACATAAATTAACTTGTGCTAAATTTAAGTGTCTAATGCAAGTTGTTGTTCGCACGGGTTTCTCGCAGTGGGAAGAAGTGAGTATCATGGATGAGAAGAACACACCCATTCGCACGTACCAGGTGTGCAATGTGATGGAGGCCAGTCAGAACAACTGGCTGAGGACAGACTGGATAGCCCGTGGTGGGGCCCAGCGCGTCTACGTGGAGATCAAGTTCACATTGCGTGACTGCAACAGCCTACCTGGCGTGACGGGCACCTGCAAGGAGACCTTCAATCTCTACTACTACGAGTCCAACGACGACAAAGAGCGCTATATCCGCGAGAGCCAGTTCGGTAAGATCGACACAGTGGCAGCTGACGAGAGCTTCACCCAAGTGGACATCGGGGACCGTATTATGAAGCTAAACACAGAAGTGCGGATCGTGGGTTCCTTGACTCAGAAGGGCTTCTACCTGGCCTTCCAGGACGTGGGGGCTTGCATCGCCCTGGTCTCCGTGCGTGTCTTCTACAAGCGCTGCCCGCTGACCGTGCGCAACCTGGCACAGTTCCCGGACACGGTGACGGGGGGCGACACGTCCTCGCTCGTGGAGGTACGCGGCTCCTGTGTGCACAACTCAGAGGAGCAGGACGCACCCAGGATGTACTGTGGCTCTGACGGAGAGTGGCTGGTGCCCATCGGAAGCTGTCTCTGCAGCCCAGGGTTTGAGGAACAGAATGGAGCATGCCAAGGTAAAACCATCCTCTGAGCTTAACTCTTCTCTCTTTGTCACACCAGTAGTGATTAGAGTAAGAGATTACGAAGGCTACAAGTAATGCAGTAAAGCCCGGCTCCTAACCTACCACACACTCAGCTCCCCTGACCTGTTTATTTGGATCTGAGAGGGCAAAGCTTGTGATGTTCTTCTCTCTCTGTCCTGCTCCATCCATCTGACACCAAGCACTGTGCACAGCAAAGACTTGATACTTCTAATCAGAGACATTCAAAAGCAGGCTGTTTCTCCATCATTTGCTTGAGGTTTTTTGATAGTTTGTACTTGCATGTCAATGAATGGAGTCAGCTCCCTGAGCGCCTATCTCGTCTGCACCTCTGGTATTTGCTTTATTAGAATGTGTCTTCCGTAAGGGATTATTAGATAGAAAATGTGTTTACAGAGCAGATCAAAGAGAGGGCAATGATGTGGAGACAGCCAGTTAAAAGGGCTGCATTGATTATGTGCCTCTGACTGAAATGAGAACCGTCCCTTTGGATTTGTTTGGCAGGCAGTTGTGTAATTGTAGATGTTGCTTTTCTTGTTTACTACTGGCATGAACTTAATGTGCGGTCAGAAGCTCTTCTGTTCCAGAAAGGGCGTTTAATCGACTCTGTGAGGGGGATTCACAATTAGACATGAAACAAAGAACAGAAAACCAGGAGGAGAAACTAGTTATCTCCCCCCACCCATGAAAATGGTGCCCGCTTTCTTTTTGTTTATCAGTTCTTAATGTCATTGAGTGGCACAATTGGAGAGGGATGGATTAGCCTTGAAAATGGCAAGGGAGTGCGCATAAGGTCTAAGAGTTAGGTCAAAGATCAAGGCTACTCTGGGAAAATTTATTACTTTGTAATGTTTCCCTAGTCTCTTTAGCCAGAAAGTGCTGGTCTGTCCGTTAACTTGCAGAGTGATTACTGAAGAGTCGATGTATTTACCTGTTTCCGAGGGGATGACGACCTCTTCTGAGTGCTGATGGAGGCGTTCTTTGCATTATAGTCAAAGACTGAGATAATGGATGGGGGCACATTTCAGTGTCGGCTTCCAGTTCTTTTCACATGGAGATCACTTAGAACATAGCGCTTTAATCCATAGGTTTTTTTTTCTGAAGCTCACAGATGAGCAGCGGCAAACAGAATAATTGAGCGTTAAATTGGACAGGATCACTGTTAAAATATTGCAAGGTGTTTCAGCACAGGTAACGGATTCACACTGGCCTCTTCTATTTACCATGGGTCCAGTAGTTGCTCTTGTTTTGGAGATGTGATCTAGACTGGATAGCATTGAATTTGCCTCTATATGGGATCAGGTCCCAACTGGACAGTATTGTACCTATTCAGCCTTATAGCTTTAAAACACTGGGATTTCTTTTAATATTTTGAGTTGGCCAGACGATGGATGGTTTTAAGTGGCGGTTGAGTTACACGCCCCACCTTTGCTCTGAGGACTGTCATGGCAATTGAGTCTGTGGGAAATGAGGTGTCGGTCAAAGAGATGTCCCAGGGTTGTGTCGGGGGGTGTTACAGGACCACAACCCCCCCAGTCGGGTGAGGCCAGTCAGGGGCAAGAATGCAATGGGACAGACACAAACAGAGGTCAGAGGTGCTGTTCGCTCACATCCATCTGCCCCTGTCACTGGCTGACACTGATTAAGACATCACGATTGACAGCTGGGGCTCTTTGCTATTGTAAGCAGGGGCAGTTGTCATAACACACACAAACAGCCATATGTTTGAACAGGCACATGCACAGAAACGCGTAGATGCACCTACACATATGGAGCCGAGATAGAAAACAAACGTACAAAGGCACACTCACTCACAACCAGAGGACTCAGATGTACATACAATCAAACAGGCGCACTTGCATTGCACATGCATGCATACACAAACATTTGTTAGACACACACATAGCCTAAAAAAAATGCATGCACACAGACAGCATTCACTCAGACAGAAACCTGTCAGTGAGGGTGTTACCAGGATTGCCAGTACCTTAACTGCAATCAAGAATTTCATCATGTGCTACCTCAATATAATGTTCTTATTCTCCTGACTTATCAATAACTGTTAAGAACTTTATTATAATAAAGGAGAGCAATGAGTCCTGAGGAATCCAAAGCCGTGTTCGTGACTCACACGATGTGCTGAGTCATACATAGCACCAAGCGCGTTGTGTTGTTATGTTTACTGAAGCGAAAAGGACGAAGAAGGGTTTTACGTTCCAGGTAACATCCGAAAATGAGGTCGGTGAAACGTTACGTTTGTAGACAGACGTGACCGGCGACCTTTGACCCTTCAGTCGCTGTAATTCACACTGCGTTCTTCTCCCCCTGCTGCTCCCCCTGTCGCTCCAGCTCTGCCCCACTCCGTGCCCCTGTGCTCTGCGCCCACACACCCGACTGTCCCCGCTCCTCTGTGAATATTCAAGAGCTCCTCAGGCCATCAATGGGAGCCACGGGTGTTGTTTCCTGTCACGATCCCAAATTTGTGTCGGCACCCCCCCCCCCCCTCCCAGGCTATGAAAAAGAGGGCTGTCAGCTGTCTGTGGCGACTGAGAGAAGGACTGAATGGGTCGGGGGGCTGCTATTACAATAAGGCCTCTGCACTTTGGTGCCTGGCAGATTCAACATTTGCATATTCTGTGTGTCCCCAAAACGTAAAAGTAGCCTTGTCTATGTGTCTCTGTTTGAAGATCAGTCCTTCCTTTTCCAATAGCAGCCTGTCACCCGTGTTCTATGGACTCCTTTTCCCCTAGCCACCAATTGTTGCCATGGGACATGCATCATTTTGATTTTGTACTTGCTTCATTTTCCCATGTTGCCTGGTCGAACTTGAGTCCCTGTTCCTTGGGAACGACTGATTTTAGAACTGCAGGGAGGAGTGTGGGAGCTGATGAGAGAGTATGTGTCTGCATGTACTCTCCCCTTGACCTCGATTGGCTCGCCGCTGCCCTGTCTGACATGCAGATGAGGGGCAGCGGCAGGGCTGACCCTGGATGACGGACAGGGGGCAGCAGCCTGCTCTGTCTCCATTGCCCCTTGACGTGTGCCCTTGTGGCACGCTGTCACTCAGCCCTGTGTTGCCATGGAAACCGCTCTCGCTTAATATGCTGTGCTTCCCAGGTTCCTGTTATTCTGTCTCATCTTCCTGTCTTTGCAATGTGAGCTTTTTAGTTTTCTTGCCTCTGAAATTTACACCACATATTACATAAACTGACGGCACAGTTTTGGTTGTCTTTAATCCAGGTCCAAGTGCTAACCTCCTAATGGAAACATACCAATGCAGTTTAACAGAAAACGTACCGTCTCTATGATTTTAACCATTAAGAAGAGACAGGCATATTACTGTTTTTCTGAGAGGGCACAGTTCTCTACAGCGCTTGTAACTAACAATCTCATTGCTTTAACTATTGCTTGTTATAGGCTCTGCAACTTTTCTTGAAAACTGTCATAGAAACAATTTAACCTTTGAATCTGTGAATGGCAGTAAACTAGGGGTCTACATTAGCAGGTCCCTTCACAACAGCTTGCAGTGCAGAATAATTTTCAGTGTCACAGGTGGGAGTGGGTTGTCACCCAGATAGTGTGAGTGCAACCAAGACAGTAGAGACTTGAGAAAATCCATTAAAATAAATAAAAATATTTATTTGAAATTATATCAAATATCTATCACATAAATATATTTTAACAATATTCTTACTTAAATCACAAACCTTTTTGTTCTTCTTCCAGCCAATCAGAAGGGAGACAAAGAACAAGCTAGAGTGAGAGTTGACTTGTTTGACAGTTTATTTACAGTAATTCATGTGAACATGCCATATGTTCAGGTGGAGACTGGAGGTCCGACTTTACATTATTTCCATATGGGAAAATTCGCTTTGCTATACTAGCTTTTTGGATTATGAGCACTTTTCCGG
>JABJVR010049376.1:2483-22071 GCA_025773905.1 Chitala chitala | reverse complement strand
CTGCCTGCCCGCCTGCCTCTCTCTGTCTGCCTGCCTGCCTGCCCGCCTGCCTCTCTCTGTCTGCCTGCCTGCCTGCCCGCCTGCCTCTCTCTGTCTGCCTGCCTGCCTGCCTGCCTGCCTCTCTCTGTGTACATAATGTTTTCTCTTCCGTGGAGCTGGGTGGAGAAAATGACTCAGCTTTTGCTGGAGTGAGCAGTCGTACCCCTCCACAGAGGCTCAGTGATTAGAGTTAATGTGTTTATATAGAGTCTACAGTGGTGCTTCAAAGTTTTTCAGCCTTTTAGAATTTTCCTTGTTTTTGCACAATTGTGACCTAAAACATTTTCACCCTCAAATTAACTGGTAACTTTTAGGTTCACATGATTTTGTTGCACACAAATAAATTATTTATAGAGGAAAATGATCATATAAATGACCAAGTATAATATTTTTGTCATTTGTTATATTGAGTTGTCTTTGTCTACTTTTAGGATTTTTGTGAAAATCTGGTGTTTTAGGTCACATGCAAAATTATAGAAATTTCTAAAGGCTTCACAAGCACTGGTTTCAAGCACTGCTGTATTGTACTCTGTCTGCTGTGGAATCCATCTGTTAGATCACATTCTGGGACAGGTTTATTTTCATATGCTCTGTTATGCAGTTTTCCTAAGATTTTCAAGTTCTATATTTAAATAGAACTTTTGGTTTATTCTATTTTTGCAGTCTTTGCATTTCAAACACGCACGCACGCTCGCACGGAGACTATTTCAGTAATTGGTTGCTTTACCCAAATATAAGTAGTTGACAGTGTTAGTTTTTTTGATGGAAATCTGACAGTTCAGTTTCTTGCACAGAGCTAAGAGCAGAATTTGACTTGTTGGCCACAGTTTTGGTTTGGAGAAGATGATAAGGATGAACATATTGTGTTACACCATGGTTTATTGGAGTAGCTCAGATAAGAGTTCCGCTCCCAGTATGATCTTGTACTCACTAGATCTGTTTTTGTGTTCGGAGCTGCCATAAAATAACATTGCTAGAGGAAGGGTGATTAATGGGGAAATTGACCTGTGAATAAAGGTGTGGGGCGTTGAGATGAAGTAATGTTTTTCTTTGACTTTCTGTGGAATCTCCCCATGTGGTTAGTTTAGCACGCCGTGTGGTTTATTCATATTATATGGAGGTGAGAGGCAAAACAGATGCTGAGGTCACATGGTGACCACCTCCATAGTTTATGCAGTTGTGGCATTTCAAGGATGAAGCTAGTTGATATGTATACAGATCCTGCCAAAAAAATAAAATAAAGCATCTGGTCTAGCAAGATCACAAATGTGAAGCCCCGTGAACTCGGGGATGCTGGGATTGACTGACTGTTTAGCTGTGCTACGTTCTGCTTCTGCCATCAGTGAGTCCACTTCAGATGCCTGTTAGAATGGCAATG
Source organism: Chitala chitala (assembly GCA_025773905.1). Taxonomy (NCBI): domain Eukaryota; kingdom Metazoa; phylum Chordata; class Actinopteri; order Osteoglossiformes; family Notopteridae; genus Chitala; species Chitala chitala. Next base: position 20,654 of record JABJVR010049376.1, on the reverse strand, counting down.
CATGTGCAGGGCTGAAGTTGTTCCTTTCTGTGGTGGATGAGTTCTATGGAAGCTCGATCTTACGCAGCTTCTACAGCTCTGGCTCTGGCACTATCTGAGTTGAGAGTTGTCATGGAGATCAGTTGCCACTCAACGCTGTTGTGTTGTGTTGCTACCTCCCGGCTGGGTGGGTTGCAGGGGAACACAGTAAAAAAAAAATGAGGAATGCTGTAGGACAGGTTGGTCAAATGCCTTGGAGAAGGGGCCAGGAAGAGGTGTCCCCCAGAAAGTGCCTGCATCCTGGGCATGCAAACAGGTCCATGAGTGCGGCACTGATGAAGTGTTCACATATTACTGGAAAAAACCCTGCTTTCCAGCATGGTCCCTGTGCTGCTGTCATACATGCCATGGTGCTGAGCTTGACCAGCTGAAGATGACTCAACATGTATGACAAGGAAGCTTCTGGGATCTTTTTCCTGGAGGATGTTTTTAGAGGTGGCTCAGATGTGCAGCTCAGCTGCTGGAGCCATTTGTGATCCAACAGGGGTTTAGACAGGAAGGACAATGATCCAAGAGACAGGAACGGGAACGGTGTGATCTCTGGTTAATTGAGCCTTAAATAACTTCTCACCGTTAAATTTTTATTTTCGTCACCATTTGAGAACAAGATGGAAACCAAATCTGCTGAAATGTTTTCTGACAAAGGGCTCTTAGAATGTAATAACACTTTTTTATACATTTGCAGGCAATTCTGGCCGTATGTGTTTTGGGACAGTTTGTACTTAAACATGTTGCAATATCAGTCTGATCTTGTTTTTTTTAAATTACAGTTGGGTTTAGCATGCTTGTTCTGTGCTGCTCGTTTTAGTATTTGAATTACTGCTCCCGAAACATGTAATTTGGGGTACTTTCACATGTTGTATCAGGACAAAGCCCCTTTTAACCTAAAGGGTGTTGGATCACATCCAAGGGTAGAAAGTTACTTTACCACCCATGACCAGCGTACCTGGCATGAATTTCTGTAGCAAAACATCCTGTTGTTTCTAACATACTATATTGACAGATGTCTCAGGTTAGTGTCTCTGTGATTATTATTTACTTTAAACATGACAGGTAAAAGCATGTAAGCAGATGCAAGCATGTAAGAATGTTTTGAGGGATTTACATGCTTGGGTGCACTAAGGGGTGTGGGTAATGGTTATCTGAATGACCTGTCAATAATCCCCTGAAATCAGTATGTGGTAGGCATATGTGGTTCATTGTACTAAGCCTAGCTAGCAGTCTTTGTTACTAAGCTTTGAATGATTGTGTGTGATAGAGAGGTAAATTGCAGTTACTTGTTTTGAATGCAGCTGAGCATTCTTGAGTTTAACTCCTTTGATGGCCATGACCTTACTCTTACAATGCCCCGAGTTCATAACGTCAACACACAGCAGATGTGATGCCGCAGTAAGCTGCAGCTTTGTTAGTATCACATTTTGAGTGTTTTTGGTAATGTGCCTGCGTGCACGTGTGCTAATAAAACCCTTTGTTATCTTGGCGGCTGCTTCCTGTTTTCAAAAAAAGACTGTTTGTTTCTTAATTTTTTTTTTTTTTTTTTTTTTTTTTTTTTCCTTGTTTTGCGTTTTTTGTGACAGTGGGGAAAGTGCCCTTATTGACATGAAGATGTAACCTTCACAGGTTAACGTAATGGTTTTGGAATGCTGGTCTTGGAAAGTATTTTAAAGCAGATGCTAAATTCTCTCTGGAATATGCGTGTTGTCCCTGCTGATAAGGCATGGGTTAACCTGGTTTTGCTGGTCCAGTGATGCCTCCTGGTGGCTGATTCCTGTATTTTTAATAAAGGAATTCAAAGTGACGTCAAGTTAGATGGGGTTTAATATTATAACCCAACACTTTTTAACTGTTTATCAATACTGTTATCAATACTTTTCGGAGGTGCACTAAAGGGTGCAGTACCTGACCTACGGCCTTGCAGCTTTCTGTAAGTGAATGTTGTAAGTTGTATTCGTGTTGAAGCCCATGCATCCTGTTCGCTGCCAATGTTTCGCTCTTTCTGGCCCAGGTCTGTATATGATGGACAGGAACATGGCCTTTTCATGGAGAAGCTGGTGGGCCGGGTCCGCAACCACGACCGTGAGATTGAGAAGATGTGCAATCACCACTTCCAGGGTTTCGTGGACTCCATCACAGAGCTGCTCAAAGTGCGCGGAGAGGCGCAGAAACTCAAGGTGGGCAAGAGGTTGAGGGTTGCTGGCCCACATTCAGAAGGGGTCTGCTGAAAGCTTGTTAGACTGACTTCAGATATCCAATGTCTTCTCACTGTTGGTAAATGATCTCGTTCACTGTAATCTCAGTGGTGTGAAAGAGTTGTTTGCTCTGGGTGTCTCTGATTGGCTTTCTGCTTCTGCCCTCAGAGTCAGGTGACTGACACAAACAGGAGACTCCAGGAGGATGGGAAGGAGGTAAGGCTTGTCAGGGCTCATGTGTTTGTGCTGTTGTCCGTACTCCCCTGCTCACATACAGTGTACAGACAGACCCCACTGCTCACAGCGGATCTATACACACCTGAAACTGGCCACAAGGCGTAACATCCTCTCTTTCGTTTTCAGTGAGCTGCACTTTGTGTTCAATTTCTTATGGGTTTTGTTTGCATATTTTGGATTCTGTTCATCAGTACCAGTTGGAGAATTAAAAAAAAAAAAAAAAAGTATATTTAAAAATGGCAACGTTTGTAAGAAACGCATAAGAGTGCACTGAGTGTATGTTTTACAGCAGGACCTAGAAAACTTAGAGCCACGTAGATGGTAAAACATTCGTTTTGTTCAACAAGGAATTCATCCAAGCCACAACGCCTGAGTGACTGGAGGGCCTGCAGACTGGCAAAACTGTGCTCATTTAAAATGTTGCTGATGGACAACCTGCTATCTTTTGTGATTTATTTTTTTTATGTCAAGCAAACTGAGGGCTTCAGTAACCTGGCTGGGGCAGAGGAGGGGCACAGCACAGCATACGCCCTGGGTGCCAGGCTGTAAAACATAGAATAACGTAACACACAATATTAGGGATGTAATGATACGATTTAAATCAATACTAGGTTCACAGTTCAGTTTTCTTACGATAATAGAAACAAAATTTAAATGGAAAACATTTATTTTAATTTTTATAACAAGGCCAAATTGTGTTTGTTCTTGCTCCAGCTAGTGCGGGTGTTCTCATTGTGGTGGTGCTGTACACACTGCTGGTGTCGGCAGCTGTCTAAGCCATAGTCTCTCACACCATGGGCCACGGACCGGTGCTGGTCCCTGGGCTCACACGTGTCGGGCCACGGACCGGTGCTGGGCCCTGGGCTCACACGTGTTGGGCCACGGACCGGTGCTGGGCCCTGGGCTCACACGTGTCGGGCCACTGACCGGCCGAGAAAGCCCTGTAAGTAGTGGGTGTGGGAGTATAGGACTAGTAAAACTTACTACACTAAATGCTGTATAAACTGAGGTTTCAGGGTGCATACCCAGTAATTGCCCAGTTAGATCTGTGCTGTACAACATTAGGAGAAATAAAGAAAAACTACATTAGCAAGGTTTTGTTTTTTTATTTTGTGCTGCTGTAAAACTGCCAGTGGAAATGAGGACAAAAGTGAGACTAAAAATATTCATCTAAAAAAAATTTGAGAAGTAGGTAAAATGTGAGCTCATTGCAGTTGGAGATCAGCACCCTGTGTGTGCTGTAAAGAGAGAAGCTAGCAGCGAGGTTGTGAAAAGAGCTAGTAAGACACTGAGTGCGAGTTAATATTTAATTTGTGCATTCATGTCATCTTGTTTAATATTTATGCTGGTAATGTTCTTTTGTAGTAGGTCTATGCCTTTATAGTTACCTGTGGATCCAATATTAATTGTTTTAAGCAGTTGCCTAACATCCATCCTCTTAAATTCAGGATGTCTGGCACACTCAAGCTAACTAAAGGAGTTGTAATCTTTATGTACATGTGTTGGAATGAGATTTGGTGAACGTAGTAGATTTTTTATTTTTTTTTTTCTTGTTGCTTTAGCTCTTGTGCATCAATTCAAATGTATACACTGTGTTTGTGTTGGTAGAATTTATGGTTTATTTGATTTGAATTTGAAGCCTGACAAACTCAGCAATGATTTGTAAAAAAAAAAAAAAAACCACAAAAGTAGAGTTAAGTGGAGTGTTGTTGGCATGTCTTGTCTTCTACGTGCCTGCAGCTCCTGAACATGATGGATGAGCTGAGGCTGTGTCGTCTCCAGCAGAGGAACATCGCCACCACCATCGACAAACTGACCCACTGCCTGCCTGGTACTGAGCTGCACACCCAGTCTATACTGTCTAATAACAGACAAACATCTCTGCGACTGCTACCTCAGTAACATTTTAACTGAAACATTTATTTAGAAATGAAAAGGTATAGAGTAACGCTGTTATATATATATATATAAAATGATTTTTACTTTGCTACTGCCTGACTGACCTCCTAGAAGGTTCTTCAGAGGTGACAGGGCACAGCAGTAATACTGTACTTGATTCTTTTTCAGTGCTGGAAATGTACAGCAAACTACAGGAGCAGATGAGGGCCAAAAGGTACCGCTGTTATTGTCATAGGTGTTTGTTGTGGGTTGTCTTGGCTATTCACAACTTTTGTTCAGCTTCTTTTAGAATTGTGCTCATGTGTACAGCTGATACTTGACAATGTTCTACGCCAATCTCCCGACTTGCGTTGTCTCTGAAATTTAGTTTTTTAGCGTAAAGTTTCATGAGTGTTGATGCCTTAATTTTGATTTATGACCCATTTCCATAATGCTTTTCAAGCAAAGAATGCACAGTAATGTTTAGTGTTACAGACAGCAGTAACAGTAGCAAGCAGGCTTCATGGGATATTGGGATATTACAGCTTTAAATACAAAGACTAACAAAATAACTTAATAAATTTAATTTTTATATTAATAAGAGAACTTTCAAATTGTTTTTAAGGAAGATGTGCACAGTCACTGTTGGGCTAAAAACATTAAGTGCTTTGTATTTCATAGAAGTTGAAGTGAATGCGGGCAGATATCGGCAGCCAGTGCTACAGATGGAATATAGCAGTTTGAGCAGATTTATTTCTGTGAGTAAGTAGACAGGCTGTAGCATACTGATGCATCTATCAAGGGATTTGGCATGGAGACTGTTGTGTAACAAACCGCAGTAGTGTGAATGTGGTGTGATGGAAGCATGAGCTGGCATTTCAGCATCAAAGGATCTGATGGAGGGACAAAGTCGGTGCATAAAGGGAAGAATGCGAGTTTAATTATGGATTTATATTTGTCTGAAAATGTAATGTGGTATTGTGTAATGTGGAGTCCAAGGTTGTAACGGGCACAGGAGGGCTACGTCAAGGCAATAATTTGTTACCTTTGAAAAAGTTGGGCTGTATTGCCATGATCTCTGCTGTTACACTGTAGGTTTAGGAAGTTGGGTGTTAGTTGATTGGTTCGACTTTTTAATGGCAGACAGACATTCTGTTGGGCAGAAAGGTGGAAGAGAAGCAGTGGGCTTGACAAATAAAGTAGATTTGTGCTACGTAGATGAAACGTTGTATCTTGGAGACAGGATCCAAACCAGGCTAAGTGCTGCAAACACCTCAAAGAGTTTAGGGAAGACTGGTGAAAGATTAGTTGTACTGAATTCAGCAGTGAGACAAAGGAGGAGATGATTTAACATGCCTGGAGGCTGCAGGGGATGAGGTCGTTGGTAGATAAGAGATGCGGTTTCAATGGTGTTGTTAAAATTCAACCATGAATGAAAGAGAAATTATTCAAAATTATATGAATTTGAAGTTGTGACTACAACTGTGAGATTGTTGAAATAATTGGAAGAGTCTATAATTTCCAAGGATCGTGCTGAACCATCGAACAATTGGGTGTTTCTACTTCAGTCTATTTGTTGTATGAATGTTAATTTCCTCCCATCAAAACTCACAATGGACTCCTGCCGGTGAGTTTGGTTATCTGTTAATCACAGCAAATTCCATTGTTTGTCTAAATCGTTGTCTGCACTTGTCGTTTTAACATTAATTTACCTCTTAAACGTTCGAAGCCATGTACAAATCTGGGGAATTAAGTGTGTTGTGATGTGTTTTTGTTTCATAGTGAACTCTATAGAAACGTACTCATTAACATGTAATTGAATGGAATGTTTGATAATTATTTTGTTTGAAACATGTATTAAAATCATGGGTTGATATTGATGTTTTATTTGTATTGTTCAGTACTGATATTTCAGAGAATTAGTTTTGGATTTTTAGATGTGCTGGGAATAAATGAATTATTTTCTGTTTAAAATAATGCGAATAGGTTTTTTTTTTTTTTTGATCTGTCTTTTTTCGTAATAAATTAGGAGATTACTGTGTTTTTGTATGCAAGGCTTTAATTTCATAGTTACTGTCTGGTTCATAGGACACACGAATGACTATAAATCTTTTTTAGTGATGATGGATTTTTCTACAGTTTATTTCAGTATCACGTTTCTCTTCTGTAATTGCATGGTCACCACTAGGTGGCGGTTTAGGCCTGGGTAATGTAGTCACTGCTAATGGTAGTGTTCAGACTATAGGAAAGCCAGTTAGTGCTGTGTATCTTTTATTAGTGTAGTCCCTGTGCTTGAAGCCTCTTTAGCAGACTTGCAGTGCAGCCTTGGCCGCTGTGACTGCCTTTCACGATGCTGTGATTTCAGAGCTGTGGAGGGCTGCACTTGTAAGGTTGGAAAAACCTGGCACAGATATGAGAGAGAACTGGCTGCCTGGACTTGAACCAAGGTGGACTTGCACCAAGGTGCTTTGGCCTGACGCTTGGTCACGTTCCACAGGACTTAGTCTGGAGGCTACAGCAGCCTTTGGGCCAAAATATGAAAATCCACTTTCCTCCCCCAAGCATAGAAAGGGTACTCGCAAAGACCACCCTGCTCTCATCTGAACGTTCTTTAGCCCAAAGCCCAGCTTGCTCCATCTTCCAAATGCAGTGCTTTAGTGTGCCTGTGCTCTGGAAAGTTCGCAGAACTGACTGTGCTTCCAGAACCTCTCATCCCATTCCGACCCATACGGCGCGCCTAGGCCCATATTTCATCTGGGCCTGTCTGCTTGATTAGATGCTAGACCCTGTCCCTCATGCTCACCGATCCAGAAGTTGGAATTTATACGCAGCGGGAATCCTAATGGTTTCAGCAGCTAGACCTGTTTTTTCTTTCCCTTTTTCTTTCATTCCGCCCTCTGCTTTCTCTGGTCTGCAAAGATCTTACATTACAGTTGGAGAAGAACGTTCTTCACACGAGAGGCCGTGGAGACTGCGGGCCCTTTTCATAAGTGTTTCATTTTGTTTCTAAGCAGTTGCGTTCTGGAGTCTAAGTGTAGAGCTGAGCAGCTGGCGGTGTGCACAAATGTCTGGGATGAGTGTAGAGGTAAAGGGCAGGCCGCAGGCCGCACGTTACGAGGACTCGGCACCCCTTTTGACAGTTTTTGTTCCCAGCCACGCTTGCTTATTTCTTGCTGTGACCCTGCACCTCTTGAGGTGTGGACTGCTGATCCCCCCTTCCCACTAAGTTCGTTGGTCTTGCTTGCTGAACCGCTTGGAGTTTCGCTTAGGGCCTGTCCCCAGCATGACCTGAAGATGCTTTTCCAGGCCCGTAAATCTCCTCAAGCCTATTTTGTAGATTTTTCATTTTCCTTCTTTGTGCCCCCTCCCCTTTTTTTGGCAAGTGCTGCAGTCAGGATAGAGGGAACGGAGGGGTCAGCCAGGGGCGACGGTTCTGGTGGATTTGGAGTAGTGGGGGGAGCTGAATTGTGTAAAAGTTTTGGCGTTGAGCAGGGTGGGCTGAGGATCGGCTTCTCCTGCAGAATTGCATCATCAGATCACACCTGCATTGTACCTTAACAACATGGGGCTTCCCTCTGTACACTTGTGATGGGGCTTGGTGAACTGGCCCTCTTATGTTTTGGCATTTGTTTACGTACACACACACACACACACACACACACACACACACACACACACACACACACACACAATGTTCAGGCTAAGAGCCTTCTCAAGAATACAATACCAAGAACCACAATTCATGTACAATTTACTAATCTATCTTGAGTTTGTATTCACAAACCTGAGTATATTCCAGTAATCAACAAATATAAATATAATACCTCATGTCAGTAGATTGTTTTTATCTAAAATTTCATGCACTTGTATCAAATAGCTACTGTTTGCTGGAATCTTCTCATGTAACCTATTGTGTTCTAAGATGGTTATGACCATAATAAACTCATGTGAAGTGCTGAGCACACAGCCATTTTTTTTCCTGAAGTTTTAAGTTTAATTTAAAAACAGTACAAAAGTCGGGTTAATATTCCTGTACAATGACTCTGTTGCGAAAGGCGCTATATAAAAATGAATCAAATTGCTCTTTTTTTGTGTCTGCCCCACCCTCAGGTACTACCCGGCTTTGCGCACCTTGGAGCAGCTGGAGCACACGTGCCTGCCCCGTGCCGGCCAGTACCGCTTCTGTGCCATCATGACGGAGAACATCCCATTGCTGCGCACCCAGATACGCGATGTTTCCATGTCCGATCTGAAGGACTTCCTGGAGAGCATCCGCAGGCACTCGGACAAGATCGGAGAGGCGGCTATGAAGCAGGTGAGCTTGCTGTGGTGGGGTGGGTCCTGCTTGTGACCTTATAGTGGGCAGGTTAACATGAAGCCCCTGTGCCTCACCGTGCCTCACCATGCCTGACTGTGCCTCACCGTGCCTTGCACTGAAGCGCAGTTTGTAGTTGTGCTTGCTTGCCTTTGGTTCACTCTGCATATGCAACGTATGGTCAAAATTACGTAGGCCCCTGAGTATCACATGCATATGTGGTTGATGAACGTCTCATTACAAAACGATTGCCATTTATGTCCAGTTTGTTCCTCTTTTGCTGGTTTGATGGTCACCATTCTGCTGAGAAGGCTTTCCATGGGATTTTGAAATATGGCTTCAGGGATTTCCTTCCATTCTGTCACAAGAGCCTTACTGAGGTCAAACACCCTTATTTGCACAATGAGCCCTGGCTCACACTTAGTGTTCTAACTCATCCCAAAGGTGGTGCATGGGGTTGAGATCAGGGCTCTGTGCAGGCCAATCAAGGTCTTCCACACTAATCTCAGCAAACTATTTCTATACAGCCTTCGCTTTTTGAATGCGAACATTGTTATGCTGAAACAGGAAAGGGCATTGGCCAAACTTGCCGAAAAGTTTGAAGCACACAGTCGTCTTTAAAGTTACTGTACATTGTACTGAACATTTTTTCTTCACCTCAGCTGAGGAGTCCAAGTGTCTCAAACCATGAAAAGCAGTCCTAGACCATAATTTCTCCTTCACCAAACTGTACAGTTGGCACTACACTTCTGGGCAGGTATCACTTTCCGGGCATCTACCAAATGCAGGTATGTTTGTATGAGACTGCCAGGTACTTCAGAGAGTGCGTTTCCACTTCAGAGTGCAGTGGCAGAGTGCTGTATGCCAGGCCAGCTGATGCCTGGCTTTGTGCCTGGTGATCTGAGCCTTGTGCATGGAAACCCATATAATGAAACTCCTGGAGAAGGGCTCTTATTCTAACTATGTTCCAGAGGCACTTTGGAACTTGGTACCGAGCATTGTAACCGAGCACAGACTCTTCAGCATTCGTGGGTCTCGTCCTATGAGCTAGCGTTGCCCACCACCTCAGTCCTGAGCTGTTGCTGTTCCTGGATGTTTCCATAGGGACATCACTTACAGTTGACCAGGGCTTCTCTACTAGATCAGCAGTGTCACTAGCTGACTTCTTTGAAAGGTGGCAGCCTATGGCAGTGCCATGTCAAAAGTCACTGAGGTCTTTGGTATGACCCAATTTGCTGCCAGAGTTTGTCCATGAAGACTGCGTGGCTCCACGCTGGGATATTATACACCGGTTGCCATCGTATACCAGTTGCCCATTAACCAGAAGGGGTGTCCACATGCTTTTGGCCATGGGCTGCACTTGTGCTGTACTGCAACATGACATTTCTCATAGGTCTGCAGGGTAAACTGTTATGAGAAGTGAAGTGCAGTGGTCTCCCCTGTGGAAGTTCAGCCAGAATGTAGCGATGGTTACTGTAACTGACAGTGGTTTGAACCTCTCTTCTGCTGCTGTTCAGGCCCCTGGAGGTTCAGGGACAGCCTGCTCTCAGTTCCACAGCTTTATGTTCTTTGTAGCACTGCTACACGCGTCTGTCTGCGTGCATGAGTTTATCCAGATAATGGCTGAGCAAGAATGGCTGCGCAAGTCGTGCCATAGTGTGTCAGGGGAGTTCAGAGGAAAAGCTGTTCATTTTTTGATCAAAACAGCAAAGAGGGTCATCTGTCTGCTTTTATACAACCCTGTATTGAAGGAGAAGACACTGGCCCCTACCACAAGGGGCTATCAGAATTACTCTTTAAGTATTGAAGCTGTGGATCTTCCATGACAGTTTCAGTTCATCATTTGATATGCAATTAATTGTTTGAAATAGTTTTGTTAATTGTGCAGTGTAAGGAGACTCGTGTCTGTTTAATTGCTTTTGGTGGCTTCTTCTGCCTGTTGTTTTCCAGAATGAAGGGTTTGTGAGGGGCAGGAAAACAGTGAAAGCACATAAATACTGATTGCAGCCCCTTCCCCCATCATTTACTGAGAGGGCGTGGGGGTATGCAACATCCCAAAGCGTTTGGAAGCATTTTTTTTTTTTTATCCCGTTCGAGCAGTTGCCAGCTCTTTGTTTACTGCTGATTAGGACAAGATGCAGTGGGCAAGAACGGCGAGGGGGCTGATCCTCAAAGCCCTCGGCTCAGAAGCAGCCGTCAGACGTGGAGATTTCTGGGAATCGACACGGCTGGGCCGGGCTACGGTGTTTATGGCAGATCACCAGGCGGTGATGGTGTGCGGTTAGGGTCACAGAGGTATCACAGAGCAGATGCACAGGGCTTCCTTTTGTTACCCAGCGCTTCTGCTGAACGTGGCAGCGCGGCTCTCCGAGCGCTCTCCCTGCGCACACTGCTCGTTGTAGAAAAGAGGCTAATGTCGTGGACCGCAGACCTGCGCATTTCCTGCTCCTAACGTTAAAAGGACACAAACACTCTGGCGTTTGCAAGCCTCACCTCTGTTCTGCATCCACGAGTGTTCTTGAGTCCTGCTCAGGTCCCGATACACCTTTCTGATCACCTAAGGTAAATTTGAGCTATACTAACAGGTCAAATGCGGTTAGTTATTGTGGGAGTCCTTCAGACGTCTGCACTGAGTGTCTGACGATGCTGAGATACAGTTGGGGCCCAAACTACCAGCCTGCAGGTTACTAGTCCCTCCGTTTGGCCTCTCCTTTTTATCTGAGGTCCTGATGTGATTAATCTGCAGGCATGGATGTCACGGTGGCTTTGTGAGGCAGTTTCCGCTTTGCTCTCTTCTCTCCTCGGGCGAGCTGCTATTGAACACCCTTTGAGCCCTACTTACCTCCTGGTCCCTTTTGTTGGTTATTTTGTATGTTTGTTTGTTTTTAATTTTGATTTTTTTTTTTTTTTTTTCCCCCTTTCCACAAGGCTATTGCCAGCATGCCAGCCTACATCTTTAATGTGCTCTGCTTTTGGCAGGACTGGGAGAGGGCCTGCATTCGTTTGTATGATGCGAATTCTGAGGTGACCCATTGGTCATGCGGTCACAGTGGCTGCCATGGATCTGCAAGATGCGAGCCTGGAGGGGCCTCTCCTCCCCTCCCTGCCCATTCCTAATGACAACCAGTGCTCCTCGTCACGGAGCCGTAGCTGCTCTCAGTAAACAAACTGCCTTGGTTTCTGGTAGATAGCTGGGTGTGTGGCTGTGGTCAGGAGGGGCTCTGCATGCGGCTCGTGAAGCGGCCCTGCGTGACCGCAGCACTGGGGCGGACGTGCACACGCGCCACGCCTGCGTGGGAGCAGGGCCAGAGACCGAGGCTTACCCAAAGGCTCTCAGCGGGCTTGCCTCGCTGTTACCCCAGGTTTGCCGCTTCTCCTTGAGGTGTTTTCTTTCAAAATGGCCTGCCGCTTCATCAGTAACAGTGACTGTATGAATTGAGCTAGCTGGAAGTCTCAACTTTGATAAAACAAGGAGATCTTCTTGGACCTTCCAGAGGCAGGGTGCAGAAGTGGCTGCTGCCTCACTGTTGGACCTTGGGTGTGTGGGTACCAACCGCAGTACCATTCCGCACTGCCTGTCCTCGGTAGGTCGTTTGATCTCATAGTTTTAGAGGAATGGCTATGGGGCCTTGTTCTAAAAGCCCAACTTCTGCTTTGCATCTATGCTACATATGCCAGTAAGCACCACAGTTGTGTCCTGGGTAGAGCTTGAGATTGTGTATAAGAGCAGTATGAGCTTTGTGGCATGGCCTGGAGGCCCTGTTTACCTCCTCTTTTCTGACGCTCTAGAAGCTACTTTGCAGATCTTGATGTTCCCTGTATCCACCACTGTGCCCGTTAATAACTGTGTGCTTCTGTGTCTGTTGTATCTTGTGAGGATTTGTTGACCTTTATAATTCCACTTTCATTTCCCATTTTTCATCTGATCCTGTAGGTGGCAGCAGAGTACACAGCTGACATTTCTTTCTTCTGATCTTTCCAACAAAAGCGGAATGTTGGCATGGAATTCCACCATGATTTAAACCAAAGTAACCTCTTACAAAGTGGTTCTCAAACATTTGCTCACTGGAGTCAGTGTACTACTTCATTTGTGCGTGCCGCGTTCATGCATGCGCGTTCACATAGCAATGCATGTGTTTATGGAAGTGTCTTGAATTAGGCTCCGGGAATTAGTGCTTTGCTGTGTTTAATTTTTTTTTCCTTTGTACTGTCCTTTCAAACTCAGACCAAAGGCTGACAGAATTAATTTTTTGTGGATAAACTGTCATTACATAACAGGATTAGTTCGTAAGTTGCGTGAGTGAGCTCGGTCATATCTCAGCTTCTGCCCATCCTGGAGCTTGTCCATGTCATGGCAGGTGTGAGTTTTACTGCTGTGAAATGCAGAGGTAAAAATGAATGCCAGCGGGTACCTTATGTTGTGATTCCTTCTTGCCCGGGGCTTGGTGAATCATGCAGGTGTAACTGCTGTTTTCACTTGTTGCTCATTTGTGTCAGAATGAGGGCCAACTGCTAGTCCAGATCTTAACTGTCCCTTTATGTCCAAACTGCCATACTTAACTGTAATACAGTACAAACCCATGCAAACCATGTACACTGTTCATGAGTATGCATGCTCAGTCTGAATTAAATAGGTAAAGGTGCTGAATTGCCAAAAGTAAAGTAGACTCAAAGAAGCAAAAGGACAGCACTCTCTTTACCATAATGTGGAGGAACTGCAGTTGTCTGTATGTATGCATATATGTGCCTGTATAGTAAAAATATTAAAAATTAGTCTTTTTAATCTACCCATATCGTAGGAAGATCTAAAACACAAAATCCTCATTTATAGAAATAGGAAAAAACACCTAACCATAACGTGTTAGCATAAATATCAGTTCTGTGTTCTCGCTAGATCATGTGCTTTATCAGTTTGGTATTCGTGACGTGGCAATAAACAGGCAAGGCTTGTCCTCCTCCTTGTGTTTCCCATGGATAGTAGAAAGAGCACAAAGGCAACTGGAACGTTTTTAATTATGCAACCAGTTGAACTTCAAATGAGAGCTGAACGTACGTGTAATTAGTATTGTGGGAAGAGATGATGTAGAACAGTTTTCCCCACTCCTCAATCCTGGTAGCCATGGAAACCAGAGCCTATATTTGTGGATTTTTCACCACTTCTGAGGGGGGGGGATATTGTTGCCATAAGACGCACGATTAGCAGCCAGTTCTGGAGCGAGTTAGTGTCCCTGTGTGATTTGGTCGTGTACAGCCGAGCCTCATGGTGAAATGAGACCACTTAATGTGTAACTAAAGTGTGGCTGAGAGAGATGACCGCTGTAGAGCAGCCGCAGCTGTCTGAACGTAGACCGGTTCAGCCCCTCAGCACCCGCGGTCAGGGTGGTGCCCAATCGCGTAACGTTTGTGGTAGTTTTTGTCCACGTGAACCTGCTCATATTGTGCGACAAACGTACTCAAGGTATGTGTGTTTGTGGGGTACGTTTATATTAGAAGTAGATATACAGCATGTATAATATTAATGAGCAGTTGTTGCCTAGTTACCAGAGATACAGGTCACACGGATTGTGAGGCTTGTGTGTTCACATCTCCTGCTCTTGGACAAGCTGTTGCCCCTACACCAAAAAGGCCAGACTGCTAATCATAGGGGAGTATTTGTTTAGCTGCTTGCCTATCCAAGAGTCACTCAGAGAAATAGGTTCCCTTTCTGGTAGAAATTAGGCAAAATCTTACGTACGTGAGTGTTTTAATTCCACTAACAAATGAATTGAAAATAAATAAGCGGTGGATTCTGGTTTGGTAATAATGGCTCCATTGTGCAAGATGGGGGGAGGGAGGGGGCAGATGGAGTCGGGGGGTCTGGTGCTGAAGCCCCATGTTCTCTCTGTCACTTTTCCTTCATGTCTTCCCCTTTTTCTCGTTCCTCCAACAGTTTTCTCTGCCTTTTCTCACGTCCTCCTGTTTTTGTTTTTAACCTTTCGTCGTTTACGTTTTCCGTGTTGCCTCTTGTCTGTTCGCTGTCCCTCTGTTTCCTCATGCCATTCTCGCTCCTCTTCACGTGTCGCAGTTCAACTTTCTGTCTTCGCTCTTTCTTTTTGCCTGCTCAGATTAATGGGAAACACATTGGGTTGCCCATGAAGCAGGGCGGAATGATTACTAATATCTAGTTACTGAACACACATGCGCACGCATGTGCGCACACACACACACCAACACAAGTCTGCTTAGTGTCAGTCCTAAAGTAGCTTCCAGGTAGGAGTTGTATGCTTGCAAATCAGGCGTCTGAATGGGGATGATACTGAAGTGGAAAGAGCCTTGTGCTTAAACCTGGTACCATTGAGAATTGTAACACTGCTCTGTGTTTTGCACTTTCCTGTGTGGGTTTGACAGCTCTCACAAACTCTGAGTGTGTCCCTGTGTTTGGCTTGCCAAAGAGGTTGGATAAAGGACCTTTCTTCTGGGCTAGGGACTGGACAGGAGATAGCTAGGTAGCAGTAGCAATAATAGTAATAATAGTAAAAAAGAATAATACATCACTCTTGTATAGTGCTTTTTAACACACCCAAAGTGCTTTACAATGGAATAGGGTCTTTCCTTCACCTCCACCTGGATGATGCTACAGCTGCCATAGTGCAGTAGAAAGCTCACCACACACCAGCTGTAGGTGGGGAGGAGAGAGCGATGGAGTTAGTTCATGGGGATTATTAGGAGGCAATGTTTGATAAAGTCAGTTTTTACGTCTCTTTCAAAGGACGGTGGCACTTTTTACAGCGTCCCCATCACCGTACCATGGCATTAGGACCTACACACCCTGCTGGTCTCACTAGCACCACTTACACCAGTAACCATGGCGTTCCTGGGTGGTCTCCCATCCAGGTACTAACCAGACTCAACCGTGCTTAGCCGTTGTGGGCTAAAGGTAAGCAAGGTTATTAAGTGCAGAAGTGAACCAGAAGCAGACCCTACTGAGGAAATAATACCATATAGTAGATGGCAGCAGAACATCACCCCAAGGGAGCAGAGGTTTGGCTGGTGTCGTGACTGCAGGAGATGCAGGGCAGGCAACACTGCATTGAGACGCCTGTCGCTTCATGTCTCTTAAGTGAATTGGGAATCTGGTGAAAGGCTAAGAGTGGGGAACGGTGGAGGGGGGGATGTCAAATTCAGGGAACAATTGTGTCGAGGTCCTTAACCCAGTGGCCTGCGAGAGCGTGGTGGTGACGGCAGACTCGTACGTCACGCCTCCCCTCTCCATCAGCTGGAAAGCTCTTCATGTCTGAGGGGAGTGCCAGGCTGGCAGGTGTATTCCCCTCTCAGCTTTTTAGGGTGTCCGCTATGCGTCACCCAGGTCCCCATGCTGCAGCCTGGGCTATTATGTTTTTTTCCCCCCCCCTCTTCTTTTTTTCTCCCAAAGAAGCAAAAATGCCAGAAACAATAATGACTCTCCTGTGGAGAACCTCTTGGGGGTGGTTGTTCACTTTCCTCTTCCCCCACCCCCCTATGTACTCCAAAGGGTCGTACCTGCGTCAGGCACCCAGAGAGTACACCATGGATGTAGGCCTTATTCGACTTCCATTATGGGACAGGGTCACAACCTAGTCAATGTGCGTCATTTCCCACTCTCCATTGAGGGTGGCCTCTGTTGAAGTCCTCTCTTAATTTTGCCTGCCGTGCGTTTTGTTTTTTTCCTCTGGGACCTGTATTGTTTGCCTTAAAGCCCAGCTCCTTCTTAGACACGTGAAGGAAAGCGTGATGTATAAAGACGCACACGTTTTCTCTTCATCCACTGTGAACACATTGCTACAGTAGGAGCTGCTCAACATGGCTGCCTCTCCTGTTAATGTTCCCATCCCAATACCTGCTGTACTTGGATGGAGCATCTGATCTTTTTATCGTGTGATCATTGGGCCCATATGTCCAGTTAGTGTGTGTAGGCTTTAAAAAAAAAAAAAAAAAAAGTTCCTTTAAAAACCTTAAATAAAATTGTAACCATAGCAATGGCTTTGGCTTTTCAAGTTATTGGTTGAATTTGTTTTAACTGAATGGGTGTAATTATTATTATTTTCTTAAAGGTCATTTTGACTTATTCCACAGATTTGGTATGGTGTTGTATGTTTCAGTTAAACATGCGTTTTCAAAAATGCTCTTAAATGTTTCATATTATTTTAAGAAGCCGTCCCTGTTACCACAGGGTGATCTCATGCCTCTTACCTCCCGTTCTGGCACGCTTTGAATCCCCTGGCGTCTCGGCTTGCGGGAGCTGCGGCTGTCCGCAGCGTTTGAAATGTGGACCTCACCAGAGCGTTACTGCGGTCCCGTCCAAGCCCGCGGGTATTTTCCTCGTCTCTCTTTCGCCTCACGTCGGGACGCCAGCTGCTGGTAGCGGGCCCAGCCACCTCTGTCGTTTACCACCGGGGGCTTGTGTGCGCTTGCATGTCGGTGCACGCTGGACACGACGCTCTGGATTGCCACGTTTATGCAAATCTCGTTTTTCTAATACGGTGTATTGTGTGAGTGTGTGTATAATAAGAAACAAATTGTTGCCTGTTCAGTTTTGTCAAATGTTAACATATAGCTGTATTGCCTTTTTCTAGGGTTCAGTAAGAAACAAAACCTAAAGGCTGAGCTCCACCAAAGTGACGCCCCTGGTCGCTGTGGCTCCCGCCCGTCTGGGGGGGTTGCCTCTGTTTGAGGGGCTAGGTGTCTGTCTTGCATTGGTGCCAGCTTTGATGTGGGCCTCTGCTGTGTCTCCACCACAGTCTTCCCTACTTGTGGAGCCCTGTCCACATCCCTGAGGGAGACAGGGTGTCCTGAGTCTGCCCTCTCCCCCCCATCCCCACTCCCTGCCCCCACTTTCCCTGTTCCCCCTCTTTCCTCTGGTTAAATAAGGTCTTTGAAGTTCTGCTGCAAACAACTTTGGAGGGGTGTCTGGTGCTCCCAGCGGGCAGTGTTCTGCTGCCTAGATAACAGGGGTGTCTTGCTTTAGCAGTTAAACTTCGGTCTTGTTTGGTTCACCTAGGAGGCCCCCTGTTTACTGCTGCATTCACCTAGGGGACAGTGGTTGTTCAGCCCCCATACTCGTCTCTCTAGTGGGATCTGCAGGTTCTTGCTGCTGAACCAAGAAACATTATTTTTTTAAAAACCAACAGTGTTTTAATGGCAACAGCCAGGCAGTCTGCTCAAATTTGGACAATAATTTTCATACGGCAGCTATACTTTTTTTTTTTTTTTGTCTTTAAAATCGTGTGTGCGTGCGCGTGCGTGGACTTGACTATATGAGTGTGTGTTTGGGGTTTTTCTTTCATTTTGGTTTGTGTTGGAGGCCTGTTTATACCACTCAGCACTTTGCTTTCTGACAGCTCTGATAATTTTTGTAAAATGCCTGTAAGTTCTACAAAGTAAACATTTCAAAAGCTGGTCCTCTGTGTGCTGCCATCCCCTGGTCCTCTGTGTGCTGCCATCCCCTGGTCCTCTGTGTGCTGCCATCCCCTGGTCCTCTGTGTGCTGCCATCCCCT
>JABJVR010049375.1:0-22073 GCA_025773905.1 Chitala chitala | reverse complement strand
AAACGAGACACAGATAGGAGGCACTAATAACTAATTACATTGAATCATTGACATGAAACACAAGGAGGGGTGACACCTAGGGGACATGGGGAGGCATGACAGGGTAGGGCATGACACTGACCCCTTACGTCCAGCCAGCAGTTAAGAATATGGAACACTAACAGTGTTCCAGATCCTCAAATACGGTCTGTAAAAACAAGTATTACACATTATGGTGTCAGCAAACTGAAAAAGACCTACTTTCTAAAATGAGCAATTAGGTTTGAACCTTCCTTTAATTCTCCAGAGGTTTTAGTTTTTTTTTTTTGGAAAGCAAACTTTGACAGGCAGATATTCTATATGAAAGCATGTGGCTATTCCTCAGACACTATTAAGACTTGTGATGAAAGAGAACATTGTTATTTAATAAATATTTATTATACTGTTTGTGACTGACAAGCTTCTGCTGCTTTTCAAATTTTATTTATTTATTTATTTATTTATGCACCTCGTTAGAGCAATACTCTATTCTGGATTAAAACTATCAACACTACAGAGTGAAAAAACGGCCTTACCTGCATTATGTTTGTTGCTTTACTCAGAGCTCATTTTAAGCCAATGACCTCTAGGAGAAAAACAGGGACCCGCCTTTTTAGGGAATCTGTCCAATAGTCACCCATACTAATTCCTGTATTCATTTTGCATTGTGTTAGTGTGCTCAGTACAGCCAATGCATAGGATTGTGATTAATTAAGAAATTAATATTTTCAAAAAATAAAATTATGAACATTTTTTTGTCATTTGTTGGTAACTTATATGAATATACTGGGAAAGCATCATGTGTACCCATCTTCTCATGTATGAAGTGTACAAAGCAGTGAAAACACTGACAATACCTATTTTTAATTATTTTTATATTATTATTTTTTATAACTTTTGAAGTAGAGTATTGCTGAATACTTATTGCACTTAGTCTTTAAACACATATATGGTGATTTTTCATAGTAATTAAAGTTAGTATAAATTTTTTCTGAATAATTTACATTCAACTCAAAGTAGAGAGTGTACAAGGCACTCACAGAGCACTTCTTGTATGGACATGTCAGGGCACAAAAATCACAATCTAAAAATCTGTAGCTGAACATCTGGGCGACAAGTGTGAAATCCAACAGGGTCTGTCCGTGACCGCGGTAACATGAGGAGCACATGAGAGGAGGAAGCGGTCCTGATAGGAGAACCAGCAGATGGAAACTAAAACTAATAGCAAGTAAACATGCTTGGATTTCTTCGTGAAATCCACCAAAAACAATTCATACTGAGCTAACAGCCTGAGCACTCATTAATACTCAGTGGTTAATTGCAGAACAAGTTCAGGTGGGTGTAATTGATGGCGTAGGCTGGGAAATGCAGGATCCAGATGCACCAAACCCGGTGAGTATTACTCACTTTATCACGTTACATATACCAGCTCTGTTTTCTATATATTATATTTTAGCTGTAAAATTGTACTGAATGTTGGTGATGAAGTACTAATATCTATGCAATCAGTGATGGAACTTTTCATTAATTTCAGTTCTCAATTTCAATTGTTATGCATTTGACTGTGCACCTCACGTGTGGATTGTATCTTCTTTTTCAGTGATTGGCGATCAATATGCAAGTCCTATTCTCATGCTGATAAGACTGGCCTTTTATTCTTATTGGTTTTCATCACAGGTGATGTTCAGCCACCAGTTTTAGCCCCATTTCTGCCATTTTTGTGTCTGAGTTACCCAGACAAAAAAAAAAAAGTTTTTCTTTGTTTCAAGGAGAGGATGGTGTCCAGAAACTACTTGGTAATCAACATTGACACAAGCATTATTTTACAGCCACAACATCTTTGTAAGATATCACTAAAAACAATCATTTTGTCATGAATGCTGCTATTATGAGTGCATGTGGTGATGACAGGCTCACTGTAAGTGTCAAAATACATTTCCAGAAACAAGAGAGTCCAGAACACTGCACAGCCAATAATGTGTTTACTTTGCTTGCATTGCATTTTACCATGTGCAGCCTCTAACTCTGTGTAAATTGGACAGCTGTGTTGGCAGGCGGTTTTTCCCCCTAAACTGTTTGCATAAAATGAAGACCAAACAGTTAATCAAATGATATGACCATATTTTGTTGTCAACGGCAACTCCGCAGGTGCAAAAGATGCTCGCGTTTTAGCACGTCTCAATTGTTCAGCGAGGACAATCAATTATGTGTGATTTGACAGCACCTCTAGTGAGCTCCACGCATCTTGCACTAAGACTCCAATGTACGCATCGTGATCAAAGCTTACAACAAAGTTGTTAGCGAGGCATTTCAAAACTCATTACGTTTACATTTGACTGGAACTTGGAGCGCTATTTCAGTTCTCCGCCTGTGACAACTTACTGTGTACTTTTTCCACAACATGCACCCTGCAGAAAAGAGTCTGAAATACAGCTTTTCTGTCACTGTCTGAAAGCGCAGCGCAGAAGCGATGCTGTGCCGTTTCTGTATTCTGATGTAAAAGGTTACCTGTTGGTTTCCAGTCAACAGCAGTATCACGATCTGGGGTAGCCTTTTCATATTCTTTCAATAGACATTATTTATAGTGAGGAGTCCGAGGTGCCTTCAGGGTGGACATAGAGGAGTAAATGACAGGATAAAGACAAGTTTATATTTATGAGCGGGGGGCAAAATAAGACAGAAGAGCAAAACAGAATGTTCTAACAGATAATCTGGAACTTTCAAAACAGAAATGGAAAGGAACATGAAAGAATTTAACGAAGGAAGATTACCCAGTCAACCAAAGTCATCTCAAAGTCGCAGCAGCTACAAAATATTTTAATACCTCTAAATGCCAGACTGAATTGCACACAGGTGAAAATACTGTACTTAACTATAATTAATTAGGCATGGACATGTAAGTAGGTAGAAGCAAAAACTGCCTCTAAGATCAGTGCTCAGGACAGGATGACAAACTGTCCAAACCATAGGTTTGTGATTCAACCTATTAATTGATTTGAGTTTCTAGTAGTTTCTTTGTAAATGAAAAAAAACAAAATAAATTTATATTCTTGTCTCATATTGCCTAGGAAAAAAATAATAATAGAAAGAAAATAAGAGGAAATATGGAATATCAGTTGGTGTTCATTTTTGAGCCCCGACCTGGCCCAGCCATTTTTTTTAGATGCAAATGTGGGAATACAGTTGTGGTTTGTTGCTATGGCAACTATGTCTGTTTTTCAACTCTACAATGGCATGGGCGACAGGTCAGCTCAGAATATCATTACAATTAAAATCTCAATTACTGCCTCAAAACCACATTTAAAAACACAATTTAGTTCTTTGAATGATGAATGTTTTTAACTGCCGGGGTTTTTTTAGCAAAGTATTGTAATTGTAAAATTATGTAAAAAACATATATCAGTTAATGTTGTTGCATTTGAACTGGCATACAAATCATGTATAAATTCTGCAAATTATTGTTTCAGGTCAAGGTTGTGTTTTCCCATGTTGCTTTGTACATTTGTTACATGCCAAGACCCACTGCAAGTCACATATTTTGTACTTTTGTCAATAAACGTATAACTCACAACACCATGAAGTTTACTGAAAAGTACACTGTATGCAGAACTTCATAAAGCACACAGTTCTTTTCTTTTTCTTTTTTTTTTTAGCTGTAATCTAATATTCTTCACCAAAATGCAAATGCTCTCCTTTCCTTAAACCTTAATTAAAGCATGTCAGTGAAGCATAAAGCTTTCTGAAAATGTCTTTGCTCAGCGGGAAACACAAACTCAGAGGACACACTGTTCGACAGAGGACACGTTCTCACGCAGAACATGCGCTCAAATGGAAAACAGGAATGCCGAATGCCCAAGAGAAGCGGAAAGACTTTTCTGGGCACAGGCTGGCTTCCTCTAAGCTGAGTCACTTCTCCAAAGTAAAAACCTGTGGAGAGTTCACGGTCATCCTTAGAATGAGCAAACATCTCCTCCCATGTGAGCCTCATAGGCTCAGTCAATGGGATCTAAAATGCCGTTTATCCAACATCATGCGCCAACGCATTAGATCTACTGTTACACGAGGTGAGTGATTGCCAATGACCCCATCCAGAGTCGCTGACTACAAGAACACCAAAGTCCTTTTAGTCTTACATTTGATTTTATTTTCTGTGCGCCAGGATTCTATCTCGTTAAGTAGTTCAGTGCATTTCTTTTCAAGAAAACAGTGGCCTTCAGGCTCTGTATAAGACACAGAAAGTATAGTAGAGCAGAGGACATACCGGTATTTATTTAATAGTTAAGATCTGATTTTTTATGCCAGCTGATCTGGTGCTCTTAGCTAGACACAGTTACCATGGTAAAGATCCAATAGAGCCAGACATTGTCAGTGACACTACAGTTACAATAATAGAACAATTACTAACATTGTTCACACATTGTTCACACCTTTCTCTGCCTCCTATCACTTTCATTATCACCTGTTCTTGTTTTATTTTATCTGGTCTGTATACACAATTGTTTTGTTATCACCCAAGATGGCTGACTTGGTTTTCATTGCCTTCACCTAAGATGGCAGCCCCTTTGTTTACATTTTAGATGCATTAAGATTGTACACTCTGTGGATGTCAGTAATTTTATAGGTGTATGCTGTATATAATTTTTTTTAAGTTATTTTTTCTTTTTTATGACAATGATGATTATTGATTTAATTTTAGAGGTATTATGAATCCTTATCAAATCATATTAGGTTAGGGTTACCAGGCGTCCGGCAAAAGGAGGACATGTCCTCCTTTTTGATATCATGTCCTCCTTCTGGCAGGCATTGGCCTAAAATGTGAAAATGTCCGGCATTCATCAGTCACTGACTTGGCCATGTTGTTGGCTGTAATTGCACACTATCATCCCTATGTTTTAATCGTAAAGAGCAAATCTGAGACTCGAGCCACTCAACCGCACAACACATGTTCAGTACGTTAATTAGTATGACCCTGTTTTAATAAATCAACAGGGCTATGCACACGTGACACTTGTTGTACGACAAAAAAAAATATATATATGTGTGTGTGTGTGTGTGTGTGTGTTATCTGTCCTCCTTTGTAAGGCTTTGTCCTCCTTTTTGACCTTCGGTGTCCTCCTTTGGAAATGCAGGTATCTGGTAACCCTATATCAGGTTTAATTTCTCATATAAAATGTCTGCAGTAAAGACAGGAGGAGCCCTACAAATCGTAAACTTAGTGCCGTCATTTGGTTTAACCCATTTTCAGGGCCACATTAAGCCATAACCAGGCCGCTAGACTTCAGTCAGTGTGAGTTACGTAAAACTTAATAGTTCACGTGCCATGGCTATTTTGTAGAGGAGTGTCATATTTTACAAACCTTTCATTCTTTTTCTTTTTTTCTCTTTTCATTCTCTTTGGCAGACACAAGATTGAGAGCATGTGCAGGTCACCGTTATGACTAGATTAATTATATATGTTTACATTTTTTTAATCATTTTGCACAGGACAACACGAGTTCTGTGGGCTCCCAGATTTCAACATATTTCACTTGTTGGAGTGTCAGGCCCCGCCCACTGTAACGGATGCACAGCTAACCCTTATTTCTCTCATCAATACTATGAAAACCTGACAACTTTATAATACATTACATCAAGGGGGAAACAGTGCATCTACAGAAGAATTTATTATTTATTTCCAGCCCAATTAAAGTGGACCGTGAATCAGGAATCCTGGTTGGTTATTGAATTAATGTCTCATACAAGTGAGAGAGAGAGAGAGAGAGAGAGAGAGAGAGAGAGGGAGAGAGAGAGAGAGAGAGAGAGAGAGAGAGAGAAGGAAAGAGAGAAATATGCACAATTTAAAGTAGTCACCACCTTATCAAAGTCTCTTCTGTGGACTGTGGGAGGAAGTCGGAGGACCCAAATTCACACAGGACCAAAGCATACTGCCAAAGTTGTTTTTTTTTATTAGTATTCTTGTTTGTCTTCTTCAAAGTATGCATCTATGAGGAGATGACATCTACAGACATGCTAATGATACAGGCATGCCAAAAATGTGTTCTACCACTGTTCTGCTAAATTCTAACATTCTGTTGATCCACCCTGTCAATACTGTGGAAAGCAGTAGAAGGACCCCCCACTTTGCTGCCTCCCATTCACCTCAGTATGCTGCTTGTCATCCCCCACCAGAATATTTACATATTCTGTCAGCATGAGCCTTTTATCATCTGATGTTCAAGGCCGTTGCTTAATAGGTTGCATGATTTTTTTTTTCCTGCTTTATCAAAGTAGCTTCATTTGACTTTCAGGGTAAATGCATCTGTCTCTAAGTTCTCAGTCAGACAGTAAATAATTTTACAAATCAACTAATAATATCAAATGTGTTAATTAATTAATTAATTAATTAATTAATTAAACAGGTGAAAAATCACATCATTCATTTATGTATCCTTTGACTATGAAGAGTTAGTGTACATGTAACGGAGTCTGCTCACTTCCTCCAATGGGTGGTTTATTAAAACTGTCACCGTGGATGGAGGAGAATCCATGCTGAAATCAAATATGTGGAAAGCATGCAAATATTTGTGTTTCAGAGAGAGAGAGAGATAGAGAGAGGTCGGGGTCTGTGTCAGTGTATAAGTATTAAAGTGTTAGCAGTACAGAGGAAAGGGAAATCATACTTTTGTGACATGAAAATGAGCCGTTATCTGTCACAAGTTCCAACAACATACACCACCATGTCAGCGTCATAACTTTTAAACACAGAGACGGTTATAAAGCAGTTTCACAGCACTGTGGGACTAAGACGCTTGTCAGGATTAAGAAGACACCAAAGGACAGGGAGATGTTCAGTCAGCAAAGAGCCAATCTTTGCTGAATCAGGGCCAACCTTCACAGCTGATCAACATCAAGGTCAGAATTCCCTGTGACCTGGAGCGTTATGCCAGACTGTAAAGACACATTAGGGCTTAGCAGGTGAGGGAAACAGGTGTGCTCCTGAGGTCTGATCAAAGCAGCTGGGAAAAGGTGAAGGCTCAGAGGTGTGCAGCTTGTCAGAATGTTGAAACAAACCTCTCGGAGCTGGAGTGAGCCCATGAGCTTGTGGAGGTCCGTTCAATGAGACGCAGTCCTCAACAGGTCCCTCAACACACCTGAACGTGGGTTGCAGTCATATGGATCCTCTATATCAATCTGCTTTCTCAGTCTCTTATATATGCTGAAGGTCACACGTAGTTGTGCAGGGGAGATTATTCATTATTATTCATTTATTTAGCAGACGCTTTTATCCAAAGTGACTTACAACATTTCACGCATGTGTTACAATGAGTTAGCCTTGGGTTTCTTGCTCAAGGACACACCTGGTGGCTGGGCTGGGATTCAAACCAGGAGACTTCTGCATCCCAGGCTGATGTTCCACCCATTGAGCCACCAGGTCGCCTTGCATGGGGGGACAGCAAATTTATAATTGCAAACTGCAGCCAGCCCTTTACACGGTGGGTGTGTAAAAGGTATGAAGGAGACTCTTCAAAGGGACATGATGATAGTATGACTAATGTAACCTCCCCCCATACTGCCCCCCCGTGTTGGAAAGATCAGGTGAGTAGCCATGTGATTGTCATCATTGCTGACCTTCAGATCAATACAGTTGCTAAATTCTCTGCAGATTACTCGTCTGTTGAGTGGCAGAAATCGTCTGGTTGAAATTTTCTGGTATCACGCGAATATTTTTACAGTGCAGTGTGGAATGCACATTTCGCCGATACCATAAGTTTTTTCTGGTAGTTCTCCAGCACTGTCAGTTTGTAAGTCAGAGGCAACAAAGCATTATTGCTTGCCAGAGATTTGGTTCTGCATGTGACGCATGAGACTGTATGCCAGCAATTTAGGGCTGACATTTCCTCAGGTGTGGAAATTACAATTGTTTGGCATTACCAGTGTCTTCATTTTCAGGTTCTGGGATCTGGCCTTTTCACAGAAGCACTTTCAAAAAGTCTTGTAGATCTGTAGCATTTGTTTAATAAAGATTTCAGACCCCACAATAATCACAAAGAAGGAGCTTAAACGTCATGGCTTTGTACTGGACCCATAGCTGTATCCTCCTTAGAAATATATGAAATATATAATATGAAACATTTAACTGTATGTTCTCCTTTCTTTGACTTACTGTATATATTGGAAAGCTTGAAGTAATGCAGATGTGTTCTGCATATGTTAAAACATAATGTACATAAAATGGCCAACATTTCTGTCTGTTACGAGCAGGTTACACTAAGACAATACTGTTGTTAGATGAGTCTTAGGGGCTTTAACAATCTGCTTCTGTACCTAAAACTACCTCATCAAACTTCCACAGTTGTACATAAAGCCGAAAATTACTGCTACATTGATCGATCCCCCAAAAACATGTTACTGACACTGGTGTACATATAACCGTCATCTCACTCCACAGTACCATGCACAGATGAGCTAGATGGGTAAGGGGGCATTGTCTTACTGCAAAGGTGACTTCTTGCCTAAAGCAAACCTGTGCTTTGTGGAGAACCTCTGGACGTTTCAAGACGCCTTTGTTTACTTGCTTTACACATTTCCACATGCCCCAGATCTCATCATTTAAAGAACCATGCCTGATGAATCATGTCCCTTTACATTTTTTTTTTCATCTAATGTTGCAAAGGTTTTCACAATTGCTTGAGAGAGCTTAGGGGAAGAGAGAAGCTCACACAACGATGCCCCAGATACTTCCATTCATCTGCTGAACGTAACGCAGCCATGAGGCAGGTGATGAGGTGATGAAACAGAAGCAGAAAGACGGTGACGAGCCCTGGTGTCCCTCCGGGATAAGAAGCCTGGCATCCTCAGACCAGACCTCATCTCACTGGGCCTCGTGCTTCTCACAGAGCTGGCCAAATGCGTCAGACACACCGATCTCATCACATTGGTCCACTGTTTGCCACAAATGACGCCAGCTACCAACATGGGAGCACGTTAGCGATTGCGCCACAACAAAGGAACAGTGTAAATCCTAATAGATACACACGTGAGGTATCTGACAGGACGCTGTGGTGCATGTCAGCATGAAGCCAGGGGACTCCTCACCTGGGTCTTGGTGATAAGCACACATGGAGAAAGGTGGTGTGCTATAGCACGATAACAAAGCGACCAGCTCAGCATGTGCATCACTGACATGGGGGGGAAACCGTGGCAACGCTGAACACAGGATTCACCTCAGCACTGGCCTCTCTTGACTCTATTGGACTTTAGGAGAACAAGCCTTATCTTTAATTACACCCTCAGGGGCATGACGCTGTCTAATTACTCATCATAATTAAACAGGAAACTGAGAATAAAAATCAATATTTCCACTTCCGACGGCGCAGCATAATGAATGCACTCCGGACTTCGCAGCGTTTTTGCATTCGAATGAAAGTATGACTAGAGCTCGTTAATGCAGGGATGAGGCAGGACCGCGGGGCGTGTGTTTCCAGGAGCCTTATAATGCCGCATTGTGTAAAGCGCATTGAGATGCACCACAGCAGCACAGCTCCGCGGCACTGGAAGGAAATAAATTGGATTATCAAGCACGCTTTGCGGGAAGGTAGGGGAGTCACACCGCTAATTGGCGCTCGCCCACCATGAAATACAGTTTTGATGGCTCTCGTGATGGTGACAATGGACATTATGAGCAGCCAGAACGAGGGCTAAGGATTTCACGTAAACTATAAACAGCAATCACCCCGTGAACAGAGAGCTCTTGTCCGAGCGGTCCGCGAGTCGCAGACAGAAAGCAGCTGTCAAGGGTAGATTTTTAACTCCAAATTTGATCTCATTGGATCAGGAAAATAATAAAAAAAATGTTAAGTTGGTAAGACAAAGATTAAATGATTAGTTATCAAAGCAAGAACAGTGGGTCTTCAGCTGGTTTAAAACCACACGCATCTTTTCCAGGTGATGGTTAGGTAGGTATAGCTGGGCTTCACCTGAGGAAACACAGGTAAATCTCTACACAAACTCCACACCTGCTGTAGAGGTACGGATTCAACACCCTTGACACAACAGGTGCAAAGCAGCCACATCCAGCTGTCAGCCACATACACACACAATGCAAACACTTCGTGTATATGTACATAAAACATATACAACAACAGCTTCAGGCCCATGAGCGTAGATTGCATTATCTACCCAGCAAGCACAAAACATTCAAATAATATTAACAAAACGTTCCCTAAACGTTTAGCTAACGTTATTTTAACGTTTTGTGTTTGCTGGGTAATGATTAGCCTTTCAAGCACACAGCTTTCTGTTACCATAAATTGTACAGTGAGCAGAGCTGTCAATGTACAGTCAAGTTTTAATTTACCATTTATTGAGAAAAATTTATAACATATAATCTGTAGTTTTCGGTAAGTATATAAGTAAGGCTATGAATAGGCATTACATACAAGAATGTACGTAATAAAAAAAATAACAAAATAAAAAAATATTATACACACACACACACACACACACACACAAAAGTAATGATCACTCACAGATGAAAGCTTTCCTTTCTGGTAATACAACTCCAAAAAAGGGACAATCAGCAGCCCTAAAAAGGTACAAAAATATGTGAAAACAGGCACCCGGAAACAGACACAGGCTGTAGGAAACATGCTGGGTACTTCAGGTACAAGCAACGGGCAGAAAACAGACACCAAGAAAATAAGTGTGGGAAGAGAACACGAGAATGGAAGCACAGAGCCTCTCAGTCATAATGGCTAACAATAGAATGAAGCTCACAGAGGACATTCCAGGGAGTGCAGGTTCAATTACTAGGACTAAATAACAAGTAGAAGTAATGAATTCAGTATTTGGGGGATTGAGAGCAGGACCATGAGGGATGTGGTGGTATCATGGGTGTGGTTTCAGGATGTGGGACTGCACTTGATCTTAGCTAGGTGCTGTCAGGACAAAAGTTATAACAGCATGTATCTGTGTGCCCTGTGATGGCCTGGCAGCCTGTCCAGGGTTATCCCAGCTTTGCAGCCCTGCAATGTATAAGCAGTTACACAATGGTTGAAAGTAAATTATTTTTTTGCAGTCTTTACACTAGGTCACCTCTAAGAGTATAATTTACTCAGGTGCGTTGTATGACGCATTTTAAATTTCTTTAACCTTTAGTGAATCATGTTAACATAATGGATATTTTTAATAGCATACGCCTTAAATGTTTAAATTATAATTGCACTTAAAAATTGAAAGCCTGTTGAAAGGTTTTCCACTCAGTTATTTAAACGTGTGGAACAAAGGAGGTAAAACATTAAATGTGCTTTATTAAAATTTTATTTAAAAGTCCAGTGGATAGGGTTTTATAGTAGCTGGAATAACACCGGTACCATTTCACGTGCAGTTTAACCTCTCTTCAGTTAGCGTGGCAAAATCCCAGTTGTCAGCATGAACTTTGTGGATAAGGGTAATAAGGTATTTTATTGACAATTAGGAGCTTGTTACCAACTGAAAGGCAGTCAAGTCTGCTCCTGGCGCCCTGAGTCTAGTCAGAACAGTTTACTGAACGTCATACATGATATTGCAGTGAGTACTGTGAAATAAAAGAGTTCAATATTCCTATACTCTGTGTGTGTGTGTGTGTGTGTGTGTGTGTGTGTGTGTGTGTGTGTGTGTGTGTGTGTGTGTGTGTGTGTGTGTGTATTTCCACATTTGCACTATAAGACTATGACATTCTTGTTAAAAATCACCAGCTGAATACCAGGATCATTACTCCCATTGTCAGTCAAAGGCTCAAATGTTTTAAATATGAATCGCAATTAATATTTTACTGACCCATTTCACCCAACAGCAGTTTCATAAACAGCATTCGGATGTTGTAAAGTTTAGCCGACGTACGGCATGCAGCGCCGTGCAAAAGTGTGCAGTACCCAACAAAATGTTTTGCAGAATTACAAAGGCCACTAACGCATGTTTATCCAGATGCCGTTTTTATTGTATAGTCAGATGCTCATACTGAGAATATTCATGTCCGTAAGTGTCAACGTGTCCATAGAAATCTGAAACAAAGCCATGCGCTGAGATACACAACTTAAGAAAGTACTCAGAATCTCTGCTCTGGTACCTCAAAGTGCACAGGTGCAAGAAATTATTCTATCCGTTGGTTTTTGCCTCTGAACCAATGAAAATGCTGCCACTAATTGAATTAAAACCATGGTCTTTACACAAGTTATTTGTCAGACATAAATTTGAAAACCTGAAGTCTAAGGAAGTGAGATATAAAGTTCTACAAATCCACGGAGTAGGAAAAGGGGTAAAAATGATGTGGAAGTGTTTGTGTTTCCCAGCATGCCCTCCTGAATCAATAACCAAGATGCAGGGATGGTGCACCGTGCACTGCACTGGATAAGAAAGAGATGGATGAGGGGAATTACTGAGAGCCCGACGGGTGCTCTGAAAGCACAGAGTAAGTGAGCACCAGGTGACTGTATCAGGAGCTCTGCATAATCCCAACCTGCATGGGAGGGTGGCAAGGAGAAGCCCTTATTCAAAAAGAAACATCACAAAACTTGTTTCAACTTTGTCAGACTGTGGCAAGGAGACCCAGCAGAAATGTAGAGAGAGTTTCTTAGACAGAATGTAAAGGGCTTTGTGTAAGAATCCCCACACCCTAAAATTAGAACACCTACAGTGAAGCAAAGTGGCAGTGGAATAGCACTGAGGGACTGCTTTTCTTTCGGAGTAACTGGACATCTTCTTATAGCTACAAAGAAGAAAGGAGGGTGCAGAATACAGGATGCACTGAAAGGGTTAAATCAGCTTAAAAGAGATTTTCTACAAAGTCCATCTTTTCACAGGACAGTGATCTTAAACACAAAGCCAAAGTAAGACTGAAGTGGCTTATAAAATAACAAGGTGAATTTTGCCAAGTCAAAGCTCTGATTCTGGTCCAGCTGAAATGTTCCCTTCTCTCGGAGGGAAGTATTGTAATCTGACTCTAGACCTGACCTGCAAGAATGGAACCAAAATAACTGCTATACATTGCCCAGAGCTGAAACACTCTTTCCCAAGAGAATAAAAGCATTTACTCATGCAAAGGTAACCTTACAAAATGTGTGATGAATGATCAATGTTTATGTCAACAGTATATTTCAGGTGAAGGGTCACAATGAACAACATTTCAGTTTTGAATTGGTAATCTAATAAAATGGGAAAAGTCACAGTGTGCATCTGGAAGCAGTGTTATCAGCTGGTATGGCTTCAATTGGTCTGGTTTAAACTCAACAATGTTATGCAGCAATAAAATGAAGTCAGCTGAGCATCTGAATCTACCAAATGGCCAGGATCTCCCATCTGTGGATTTTATCTTCCTTGACAACACAGGCATATTCTAGCATATTCTAAATTGACAATGCCAAGATTGATCAGGCTAAAACTGTAAAACCGGGTTCAAGAAGCGTGAGGAGTCACACGCATGAAATGGTCACCACAGAGTCCTGATCTTAGCCCTTTGAAAAGTCTTTAGGATGCGATGGAGAAGACTTTAGAGAGTGGTTCAGCTTTCTTGTCATCGCTACAAGATCTTGGTGAAAAACAAATCCAGATGTGGCTGAAAATAAATGCTAAGATGTTGCATAAGCTTGACAAAACAATGGCATAACAAAGGTGTGTCGTAATCAAAGCTAACGGCTGTCCAATTAAATATTAACATGAGACATTCGTTTTGGCCAGGCATTGTATGTTAACATACAAAATTAAAAGTGAATGGACAAAAAAACAGTTAAATGCACGGCTTTTTAAAGGTATGTTTCATAGTGTTTTACTGAGTGGCGTGGCCCAAAGAGGTTGAGGGGACTGACATGGAAGACTGTCTCACTGTGTGGACAGGAAGGTGTCCACTGTGTGTGTGTGTGTGTGTGTGTGTGTGTGTGTGTGTGTGTGTGTGTGGGAAACCATTTTTATTTCGCTCATGCACTTTTAAAGCCCCAACCCAATTTCGGAGCAGTCATAAATTAATGACACTCCGACTGCGGCGCCAACTCGTGACGAAGACGCTGCTCTTCCACATGACAAACCATTTGTTCTTCACACTGAGGATGCATTTGGGGTTCACGCTCCGTCACAGAACATCAGCTGTCTTGACAAGGGAAGAGACGGCACTGACAGACACCGGCGTCTCCCACACACTTCTCAGTGCCATGGTTTGGCGGAGGATTAAACAGCGGTAAAGGTCTCAGCGCATCAGCGAGTGCGTACGTCGGCCCGTTTCGGTGAACGGAGCCTTTCTGGGTGACACTCTTCAAGGACGGAACCACTAAATCGATGCATGTCCATGAGAGAAATTGAGTCAGTGGCCATGTGTCAGTCACAAAACCATCACCTTGGCGTCATAATAAAGAACCTCATTAACCATTAGAGACAGTAATATAGTGCAATTCAAAACAAATACCACAATAAAATGAGAGCA
This sequence comes from Chitala chitala, assembly GCA_025773905.1. Taxonomy (NCBI): domain Eukaryota; kingdom Metazoa; phylum Chordata; class Actinopteri; order Osteoglossiformes; family Notopteridae; genus Chitala; species Chitala chitala. Next base: position 7,627 of record JABJVR010049375.1, on the reverse strand, counting down.
CAGTCAAAACAGTAGGAATCTTCTAAGGTGGCTGCCTAACCCAGCATTATAATTGGATTTGTTACTGATTTTTTTTTTTCTAAATCAATAGTTAAACCTGGATAAATTGTGACTGAAAATAAAATGGTGCTGACACGGGTCTGCTTTCTGCATTTCAAAATTTCATTAGCAAAAATTGTAAATTACATTTATAACAGCTATTGGCTAAACTCAAGGATATAGCTGCATAAACAGGTATTAAAAATGCATGAATGGTGCGATATAAATTATTTCAGTATCTTTTGTATTTTGTAATTAAATTTCGAGAGATTTTATTTATGTTCAACATTCATGGTGTTTTATAGAAACCTTTTTAACTTTGTCCAACAACATGTCTTACGTAATTTCACCGTGTGCTGATTTTTTTCCCAGTATTCCCCTAAATTCCTTTCCATTAATTTGGAAATATAGTTTTTATTTATCATGGCCTCTGTTGCATCACATGATTATGTTGATTAAAAATAAAGTGCGATATAACGTTGAAAACACCTGGACCTTGTGAGGTGTTCCATTAACAATAACCTTGAAGTATAAAAATAGAACAGTGCAAAACATTAACAAAGGACAAAAAAACTTTTTTCTTTATTTAAGAGTGAAAAATAACAATTGCTTACTACTCCTGTTTTCTACAGCCAGGTAAGATGAAAGTTGTGATAAGGGCAAGAGCACATGCCCAATTGCACCTGCCACCTGTTTAGGATATAAAGCCCATACCCACACCAGGCTGAAGCTCTGTAAACATGTCCGCATCCTGGCATCCTCTGACCTCCAGGGAGTTAGCATGAGTGGCAGAGCCTGGCGTCTGGCTGCCCCCGACTCAGCTAGTGCGGGCAATGGTGGGATGCCCAGCTCACAGCAGGGGATACATTAGCAGGCCTTGCGTTGCGTGGCCAGTCCTGTGCCACTGTACCACACTATACTGCACTGAGGGACCAGCAGTGTGCGGGCACCACATGGTAGTTAGGACCCCTGCTGTTAGGTCTTGTTGGCTACATGTTTATTTCCAGGCCTCCTGTGGAGACAGGCGCCCTCGAGCACATTTTACTTGCTTCAAGACACCTGTTCATGGGGAGTCCTGAACTGCCAGTCCCATAATCCTCTGGGTAGGCACGCTGCAAGGCCACATATCCCCATCAGGACACGCAGGGTAAAACGGAGTACTGGGGTAATCAGATTGGAAGATCCTGTTTTTCATGAATCTCAACAGTAGTTAAGGCTAACAGCCATACAGTAACGCAAATGCACACGTTTACGTGACGTGAAAACCTTCAAGGGGATACATTGCTTCTATGTCAGTATGTTCTTGGCAGCATCAAAAATATTAAACTGTAGTTGCACTGAATATATATTCACATTGCATCAAATGATTATGCATTCCTATTAGCACTTGGAACTTTGTGTTCAGAGATGAGCAAACCACCCTAGCACAGAGCTCACTTCCTGCAGTCGTTCCCATCCAAAGTTGAATGGAAGTTATACTACTTGATCAGAGGCAGTGGTTTAGGGCAAACCCTCCCCAGGATCTCCAGTGTTTGTCCCTCATCTGAATGCAAGACGACAGGCTGCCTAGGAACTCCGATGCCCGGAGGTGTAACGGAGGTGATAAATGGCCTGTAAACAGGGGTGAAGAACACCTGTACGCCCCACTGATGCTGGGGTACCATTCTTGGAAGGTCGGCACAGATTATTTCTTCCAAGGTCTTGTCACACATGGCAGGGAGGGGAAGCTAGCGATTTGCTTTGAAAAATGACTGACAGATCCACTCTACATTCCACGCTGGATGGAAAATGTCATGGTGAGTCATGGTGGACAATAAAGCAGGTGGAGATTTCTCAGGCTGAGGCCACTTCAGACACCTCCATGAGCGGGGAACACTGTCAGCATTTCATGTTTGTGTGACTGGTCGACTGTCATGATACAATTCAGACATTGGTTTTCAGCAGCAAGTTGTCTACCTGGATAAGTTGTTAGGATGCCGGATGACAGAATATCTATCCCACCTCTGCTTTTCTACTGAAAAACAAAAATGTACTGCACAAAGCTCCTTCTTCATTTATTTGTGAGAAGGAGCAGTGAATTCCTCACTTTAACAGTGCTTTCCCAACTGTTTCCTTTCACTGCTGCTGAAACAGGAGCGTTCGGTCTCGGCAATTCACGTAAAAAATTATTTAGAATTCAGGATGAACAGTTTGATCAATGAAGATCAGAGAAAAGGGATGTTCAGATCGTTTTTATCAGATTTCAAGATGCCCTTGGATACCTGCAGAGAAAGTCCAGGGAAACTTCACCATGAATCTGCAGAAAGATGGTTTTTTGTTTTGTTGTTGTTATTGCTGTTTTTTTATGACAAAAGCTACAATGCAATTTACAGCAATGTAACATGTGAAAAATTTCTGAGTTAAAGATTCAGAGTCTTAACAGTGGTGTGCTGTCATTTATCTGAAAAAGAAAAAGTGAGGAAGAAAAGAAAGAATAATTTCCTCTGGATGGTGATAACTTCCACATTTAAACCTACAAAATAACTCTTGCTCTAGGAGATTTGACAAAAGGGAAAGGAAAGTTCATGAAAGTTTTTATGCAGTACTATATCATTTCTATCTTTGTGTGTGTGAGCATTTTAATACTGTTTACAGTATTACAGCCTGTAATGAACAAGTTAAATGTAGTACGTGCTTAACTTGTTGAGTAGGAAAACATGCTTTACGCCTTGATGCTCATCAGACAATACACCTTCCAGTGGTAACAGAAAAAAATGGCACAGGTGGCTCAGTGGGCCACCTTTGGGCTTGTGTGTGTGTGTGAGTGTGTACGTACACACTCAAATGTTTGTGTGCCTTGCCCAGTGACCCAAGACAGCAAAAAAAAAAAATGGATGGATGACAAGAGAGATACAATTCCAGCTGTCCTCTCATCAGTTATCATTCTTTTTTCCAAACACAGAGATGTACTTCAGAACAGGCTGCACATACGTCTCCAGGTTCAACAGTCTTGTCGTGGTGTTTCAGAAAATTTCTACTTATATATTGGCATATGCCTATTACTGGTACTCTACACAATTATTTTAAATCAATAATATGAATTATGCCTTTCTTTGCATTGATTAGCTCATTGGGGAACAACCAAATAAAGAATTGATACAGTGAATACATAAACACAACTGACCCACAGGCCTGACAGACTACAAATAACCAGACCCTGAAATGTGTCAAAAACACATGCAAATTTAATTATTTCTCTAGACAGTTTGTTGGAACATAAGAAAATTAAGTTAAAGGGAACACACAGTAACATTTGTTGAACAAGGGTTTCTGTCTGGTAATGTAAGTATTAAATTGACCGATAACAACAGTATGTGTTAGGCAAATTACTGACTCAGACAGACTTTTCAAAACGTGAATTATGTTCCACAGATTTCTACTTTGAAGCATCTTGGGTAGATTAATGCTTTTACCAGGAAAAACAGGGTACTCCCAGGAAGGGATACCAACTCACACCTGCAGTTTATAAACCGTTACCCATTTTTAGCTCATGGCTTTGTAAACTGTACTGGGAGGCAGGAGTCAAACCCACAAAGTTGAAAGTGGAAGATATCCAGCAGTGCTTGCTAAACCACTGTTCTCACACACACACACACACACACACACACACACACACACACACACACACACACACACACACACACACACACACACTCTTATATGGAGAGAGAAACAGAGAAGGAGACTGTCTATTTTAGAATTGTTGTGAATTTAAATTTTATTATACACATACACACACACACACACACACACACACACACACACTTATATGGAGAGAGAAACAGAGAAGGAGACTGTCTATTTTAGAGTTGTTGTGAATTTAAATTTTATTATACACATACACCCACACACACACACACACACACACACACACACACATATATATATATATATGTGTGTGTGTGTATAAAATAAAATCTAAATTCACAACAATTCTAAAATAGACACTGTCTCCTTTTCTGTTTCTCTCTCCATATAAGCCGCACACAGGGCTGAGATGCAGTTTAAGCATACCTAAAATTGTGTTTTATTCACTAACAAGTGAAGTGCTGTGAAGGTATAGATTTTGTAATATGCTGGATCTTTCAACTTTCACAATGTTCCTGCTTTTCACTTGTGCCCCTCACAAGTTACCTCTGCCAGTGTGAGTGTACATCATCCTTTTCTCAGTACAGAAATTTCACTCTTTTTTCCTTCTCAACACCGTATAATGCCAGATGACATATGTGTAACATAAATGTCGATGAGATCTAGTTCTTTGCAATTTCGTTCAACGCTGGTTTTGAGATCACTAATATCCAATGCTACAGTCACGTAACACAAAATACATGACTTAGATTGTCAGAAGCTCTGAAAACGTACAAGTGAAACTTTGAGTTTAATAGTCCTAAGAAGTCCTAACAACACTGGAAACACAATCAAAGAATTTTAGAATTTCCAGTTCACCTCATATTGTTCTACAGGATCAGCTTTCCATAGAGCATCACAGGTAACATTCTGGGACGTCTTACAAGCAAACACAGTGAAGTCAGCATTGTGCGTTAGCCTGCATGGAAAAAACACATTGACAGAATGATACATATAACAAAGGGGCAAATTTAAACCGGTTGTAGCTTTGACCGGCAAAAGCATTACCATAGAAATGATTCCACATACAGTAAAGCCAAGTCACTATCAGTTAAAGTCATTCACACAAACGTAAATATAACTGCCCAGGGGAATGGGGGGGCACAACACCCACTCCCCCCACTACGTTTAAGGTGATTTTCAAAAATCTATCAGTCACCATAAGCAAAGGATGAAAATGTTTTAAAACAACCAATACAGAACCTACTACGATACATTACTGTTAAGTGTTTTATAGGCCTACCATTATCACACACTTAATAAAAGCTAGTGCAAACATCACTTTTACGCTTTTATGCGCACTGCCAACTGAGAAATTGTCCTTGCCTTGCTTTACAGTGGTTTACAGCAGATTTCACTTACGGGGTGGTCTGTGCCCAACCTGCCGTATTAGCGACGTTACGCCTGTATTTCACCACACTGGCTGTATCGGCATGCAGATGAAAAGTGGTTAGAGGTTTCTCCACATCGGACCATACAAGCATCTCCAGCCAGATCTTTAAACCCCTTCACCTGCGATGGATCAGGAACATTTCAGACTCGTTTTTAATCTGAAATCTTGTGCCTGTTTGTATGCACAGTCTAAATTCTCTTTGAAAAAACACCATGTTCTCCACTATAGCATTATCCCAGTCATTGTTTTTTTTTTACCCCCATGATGCAGACCTCTGCCTAGATTGTTCCAAAGAGTCTGTAAGTGGGAAATCTGTATGCAAGGTTTTTTTTAAGATTGTCTTTTGCTCACCATTGGATGCTCTGGAGCTGATAACAAACATTCTACTTGTTATTCAGAAACAGCCGATGTAATTGTGAAACTGGCTACATTAGAAGATGTCACACATTTCTCAGAAGGAGACAAGCTCCTAAAAGTGCGACGTGGGCCTCGTCAAATCCTGTCTTGCTGTCAAAGTGTCCAGCAGCATGCGTTTGTGCAAGTCGTTTGGAAAACTAACTTCTCAGACCAGAGAAATCACACACAACATATAAATCTTCTGATATCTTCACTGACTGCTAAATTGGTGGGTCATCTGTAGACTTGCTACCATACAGAAGGAGCAAATCTGTGGTTGTACCCCCCTCCAATTAGGGGAAAATAGCTTCAATGTCTTGTTAATTAGGAAAGGAGTCTAGAAAAAAAAATCAAAAGTGGAAACTCTAAGTCAGTCTGGTTTGGTCCTCAACACAATATACTTAAAGAACGTTTTATAGCCAAGATGGGGCCAAGGTGGGTGTATTTTATAGGTCTTTGGGTCCTGTCTTCCCAGATGAGGTGTACATGGTGAGTTTTGATGCCTGAACAAGCCAGAAGTTCTATGTGCGTCTGCTCACTAAGGCGTGTAGCCTATGGACCCAAGCCCTTCCACAACACACTCTCACCCACAGAGTGCAAAGTTAGCAATGTCCAATGTGCTATTTTAAGAACTGAATAAATAACCAGGGTGGTGTGATTAAAAAGCCATCTGAGTTAATAAAAAAAACATAACCTAATGATGCTGCATTTGTGAGCGTACACTTATCACTAAACATCCCAATCAAGCATTTTGGTGCATTATAATAGCAAATTCTAAACCATAATTTTTAAGATCCACAAACTGTACTTAAACACCTCACTTGCTTTTCCAAAGTTCACTTGAAGACAAGGCCTTTCAGGGACCAAACATTGGCACAAGTCTTTAAACACATTCCAACCTATGTGCTTAAACAGAGCGGTGTTTTGGTGGCTCTGAGAAAACAGGAAAACTGCTTTTGAACAAAAAACCCACCCATAATTCTACTATCTGTGGTGTGGTCCACATCAACACATCCTCTCTAATTCTCACTGCCATAAAAAACTATCCCTTATTTATGCATTTATGGACAGTCTCTGTTCAAAGTCCAAACTGGAGATGAATTACTGACAAGTGGTGTAGAGCAAAGATTAACCTCCCACTAGAAGCAGTTAAATTTATTTTCTCTCCCTTACTCCTACACAACTCCAGGTGCCCAGCAATAAAAAAATCATATCAGTGTTTTACCCTCATGTTTACCATTGCCTGGTATACGGACATTTTGGCATACTTTAATGTGCATATGTTTGCTACATATAGAGAGTCATCATAGTGAATTTTCCTACTGAGTTTATGCGACTTAATGGTCAAGTGGATACAGATAGTAAAGGTGTATAATATTAATATAACATTAATAACAATAAAGATCTGTTCGTGTGGAGTATGACATCTCAAATTAGCACAACGCTGATGTGACTCGTTTTTTAACACATCAGTTGCACATAATTTGCAATTTCTGTATAATATTTGTTTTTTTTTTTTCTGGGGAAAAAAAAAAAAAACCTCAGCTATTCCTGTCTCTAAAAAACAGATTACTATTTTAAAATAAATTGATGCCTGGCAGTAACACCTTTGAACCTCATTTGCGTGCTTGTTTTGGCATTAGCCGACGCACGTTGGCTTGCGCCTAGCTGAGCGGTGTTCGGCCGCTCACTGAGCACGCTGATGCAGTCTGTGAGGGACGCCGCGCACAGGGTTCATTACGGAATCCCAGAGGACCGCTGTACGTATTGCTGATGAACACAACTCGGTTCTTTGGCTTAGCTGTTAGGGAAACCCTTCACTTCAAGTTAATACCTTTGTTGCAGACCCAGTGTAATTTTCATTCCATTATCAATAATTATGTAGGCTAACTATAATTTAGATAAATCAAGGCTAGGTTGAATAGTCATTTATTATTTTCCATTTATTTAATAAATGATAAAATGATCTAGGGGGGGTTTATAAGAATTAGCTGCTTTTTTTATTATTAGGTTAATAATTTACGTTTTTTTTTGTCAGGTGCAAAATTTTAAAAGATTTTCAGATCTTTTCAGATCTGTTTTCACCACATGTACAAACACAAATTCAGGTAACCATAATTATGATTTTATTTT
>JABJVR010049374.1:0-22074 GCA_025773905.1 Chitala chitala | reverse complement strand
GAGCGGAGCACGGGTTACAGGCCAACACACTGCGGCCACTGCTCTGAGCGGAGCACGGATTACAGGCCGCACACTGCAGCCACTGCTCTGAGCGGAGCACGGGTTACAGGCCAGCACACTGCAGCCCCTGGTCTGAGCGGAGCACGGGTTACAGGCCAACACACTGCAGCCACTGCTCTGAGCGGAGCACGGCTTACAGGCCAGCACACTGCGGCCACTGCTCTGAGCGGAGCACGGCTTACAGGCCAGCACACTGCGGCCACTGCTCTGAGCGGAGCACGGGTTACAGGCCAACACACTGCGGCCACTGCTCTGAGCGGAGCACGGATTACAGGCCGCACACTGCGGCCACTGCTCTGAGCGGAGCACGGGTTACAGGCCAGCACACTGCAGCCCCTGGTCTAAGCGGAGCACGGGTTACAGGCCGCACACTGCAGCCCCTGGTCTGAGCGGAGCACGGGTTACAGGCCGCACAATGCAGCCCCTGGTCTGAGCGGAGCACGGGTTACAGGCCGCACACTGCAGCCCCTGGTCTGAGCGGAGCAGGCCGCACACTGCAGCCGCAGCTCTGAGCGGAGTACGGGTTACAGGCCGCACACTGCAGCCCCTGGTCTGAGCGGAGCACGGGTTACAGGCCAGCACACTGCAGCCCCTGCTCTGAGCGGGGCACAGGTTACAGACCAGCACACTGCAGCCCCTGGTCTGAGCGGAGCAGGCCGCACACTGCAGCCGCAGCTCTGAGCGGAGCACGGGTTACAGGCCAACACACTGCGGCCACTGGTCTGAGCGGAGCACGGGTTACAGGCCAGCACACTGCAGCCCCTGGTCTGAGCGGAGCACGGGTTACAGGCCAGCACACTGCAGCCCCTGGTCTGAGCGGAGCACAGGTTACAGGCCAGCACACAGCAGCCCCTGGTCTGAGCGGAGCACGGGTTACAGGCCAACACACTGCAGCCCCTGGTCTGAGCGGAGCATGGGTTACAGGCCAGCACACTGCAGCTGCTGCTCTGACCAACTCATGTTTTCTAACTGTCACTCCAAATCACTTCCACACGTAATTATAACTATAGAACACAGCGGTAAGCACCTATCACACGACCCCTGCGTGTTTGGTGGCCACAACAAAACTACAACAAAAACTGTCTGATTTGAAATAAAGCAATTTCGGCCTGCATAACATCCTCGCACATGTTTATAACACTTCTTTGTCAATATATCTGTCTCTATGGATCTCAACAGAGTGAACAGATTTTTAACTAAAACTTAACTGATATCTGTATACTGTCAGACTGTTAAAATATAGCAAAATATCACGGAAACGTAAACAAAACCTGGTCCATAGATGGTCAGCTACGCTGTCAAAAATTTAAGTGTGAGGTGTGGCCTAAAGACTTGGTTTCAAAAAAGGTTCTACTTCAATTTTGTGGAAATGGTATAGACATCCCGACATGACCCAAGCTCCTGTAATTTGCAAACTCTGCAAACATACTACTCATACAATAGGTGGCAACATAATCTTCTCACTCACCTGAAACGAAAGTACCTTAAACAAAACATAGAACAGGACGAACCCAGCAGCACCGCTACACCGGAGCAAAAGTTGCACCCTAAACCAAAAACTCTAGCAAAGCAGTCACAGCGGACCAAAAGGCGAAAAGGAAAAAAAGGAAGGTGGAAAAACTAATTTTATTCTCAGAGAGATACACTTGATCCAAATCTCCTCAGCAAACACACAACGGCGTACCTGTGGGAAACCAACCTGAGCTTTTACAGAAGACTGAGGTCATTTGCAAGGCTAACAGCGTGCTGAATATCCACGGCGTGAGTATTACTGGGCCGGGAGTGAAAATGCTTCACACCCTCACCTCCACAGCTGGCTGACCAGAGACCATTAGCAAGCCGCTTAACAGCACTGCAAAACCTCATTAAATCCCGCTCCTTGCAGTTAAAATAAATGAATAAAACAGCAGTGCTCACTCTACTGCTAAATGAGCGTGCAGACATTTTAGCCGGCTGCTGAAACAAACAAACAACCAGCATGATTTTCACTCAAAACACAACTGATAAATGCAAGGCGTGGGCTTAAACTGCACTACGCTCCGCGAAGGGCTGCACGACATGCATGCAACATGCAGTCTGAACACTGGCACGCCTGCGCAACATATGAAGCTCATGATCTTCCAATGACCTTCAAATAAACGCAAGCATGTCCATCCAGAAAAGAACCGGGGTGACAGCTCCGCAATGAAGAATGAAAAATCAGCAACGTCCTCTTTATAGAATTATACTGAATACCTTAAAAATTTTAAATGCTCGACATTAACAAAATTAAAATGCAACTAGTGAGAATGACAACTGAAGGCAGCGTGTGCTTTATTCAAACCCTTCAAAAGCTTAACGAATATAATGGCTTGTTCATTTTATAGTGAACTAATCAAGACACATGGGGGGGGGGGACAGGATGAAACAATCTGAAAGCGTCAGTTATCAAAAGACTTCCTGCTGAAAAACGTCGGTACCATTCATAACGCTGACACGAGCTGTCGTTATTGTTTTTCCGCCACTCTATGGAACGTCGTTCCGAAACGCGCCGTTTCAACACGCGCACGCGGCTTCAGTATTAACGTCCTTCCGGCCCCAGGTCACTGGGAAGGGGACTAATTTGCAGACTTCACGCCGAGCACGCCGCCGAGGCAGGCGAGCGATGCAACGGGGCCTATGCGTCGAGAGGAAGCGAGCATCGGTTTCCCTGACAACGGCGTCTTCGCCATCGACAGCTGCTGACCCGCATTGTGGAACAGCGCTCAGGATCATGTTGTGAAGTGAAAACAACTGTTTAGCAGCGACAAACGGCACCAAGAAGGAACGGAGGAAAAAAAACGTGGAAACATTAAAAAATGAATTGGAACCCTTTTAGCAGTAACTCTACTTAGACATTGTATATCAGCTGCCCATATTGTCACAAATGTTTAAACCTATTGTACAATACACCAGTTATGTAACTATAGAATAACCTAAACAGACGCCATTATCACCAAATCAGTTTAAGCCTAAACTGCAAGGCAAACTGTGGAGTGTTAGGAGGGTTTGTTTTTAAACTTCATCCAAAAACAGATGTGAACCATTACTATACAATGTGATACTTAAACACTAATATGCATATGAAATAAAAAATAAGATATATCATAGCTTTATCAGGATCCCCGCACATCAGATAATTACAATATTCAAAGTGGAATATGGATTCCCACTTACCTGTGGATCCTGTTTCATTTGGGCCACTAATTTCTGCAAGAACAAAAAAAATACATATATTCAAACAAAGCACAGAGTAACGTCATGCACCAAATTTAAAGTGTTGAACCAAGTCCACAAGAAATAAAGTGGTTTTCTGCCTTTTAAAGTAATCCTTTGTTTTGGATTGTTTTATAACTTGACAAATCTCTTTCAAGGCAGTCCAACCTGCAGACACAGTGGCCTCTACAGGCCTTCTTTAGTAATGCAGCCTAGAATCACACACTCGAGCTGGAATTATGGAAAAGGTTAAACTTGAGGAATCGCATCCTGTAACATTTCAGGTGGTGTCCTTACAAGGATGTAAAGAGCTGGCGACCAGAAAAGTAAATTAACAGAAAAATAACACAATAAAATCACACAAAAGTAAACAGAGTTAAAATCACTATTTCTTCTGCTTTCAATTATGCAGTTACGCAGCTATAAAATAATGCATGCTATCACTGACAGGACTGAGGTGGCTGTAGAACAGTCCCTGCCCACCTCATCGTGTGATGTTATTTCACACCTTGCTGCCGACACACAGTTAGTAAAACTCTACAGAGGTGACAAACCCAAATGCCCAAAGCAAACAGCTGCCCTTGGCAAAGCACAGCTTTTCCAGCATTCGCTATAATCAACACCACTGGCCAGGAGCAATGCTACTTCGGTCTGCTGTTATGTTACCGGTGCTGGAGCTGTGTGGCCTGCACATCGCCTTACATGTGCTTGACCGAGAGTCCTGTCAATCACACAAACGGCCCAGCCTACACACATCGCCAGTCCAGGCACACGAGTTGAAAAGACAAAGACAAGCCAAGTTTTAGTGTCCAAAAATCTGGATCTCAAGCACACAGGACTGCCTGAAAATAAAACTCAAACCAGGTAATTAAATGTGCATATGGACAACAGAGTAAGAAATACTGAAAAAAAGGGTGAGGAAATGGGGAGGAGATGAGTGCCCTGGTTACCTGATGGACCTGTATTTCCACCTTCAGGGCCTCCTGTAATGTTTGCAATTCCATTATCGATCCTTTCTTCCAGCAATCCAAACGCCAAGAGCTTTCAGCCTGTTGGACAAAAAACATTTTTTAGAACAAAATCAACACCTATTTGCTTAGCATCATGTATATATATGTAACATATGGCACTTGTGTCGCTGTCCCTTACAGCACATGCTATAGTGCTGAGCTCCTGTACTCCAGCCACACATTTAGAACTGTCCTACGTGGGAGCAGCAGCCCACCAGTGACGGTGGCACAGAGCCTGGGGACGGGCTCCGAGCCCGACGCCGGAAACGGGACGGGCTCTGACCCCAATGCATGGGTGTAGGTGCAGTAGCACAGCACTGTGATGAAAGCCTAAGACACTGTTAGCAGCAGAGTCTGGTGCTCAAACAACTCTAAATATAAAATCATTAAGCACTGGAGCCAGGCAGATCAAGGAGGCACCCTGCGTAAAAACGACCATGGATCCTGCTCACAAGATTCTGTACAGCAGGAAAGGCCTTTCCTTTGCTCTGAGTTTGGGTTCAGCTCACCAGAACTAATTATTTTAAAGAGCTTGCAAAAAAAAAAAAAAAAAATTATATATATGACAGCTCAGCTGTTTTAACCATAAAACATTCCTTGGAACTAAAGTGAGGCCTACCCTCCAAATGCTCTGCTTTTAATGAGCCATGACTGCAAAACTGCTAATAGGTAAACATTCATACATTTTGGCATCTGTAAAACCTGTCATATGACAACTCAGATCCAAACAATTTGATTCTACTATTAACTCTTTCCTAAAACACAAACACAATTTACAGATACTCAAAACATCAACAGCTTTTCCACATACAGCTAGTTTCCTATAACGTCCCAAAAAATCTGCCTTAAAGACTAAACACCCCCCAAAAGCCAATACAGACCCACTCAAAATACAAATTTTCCTAAATTTTAAAACAACGATTCAAGTGTTACACCAGCCAACTCATACTTGAAGGTCTTAGCTTCCAAAAGTACAATACCTTCCCACACAGGTTTCAAAAACACTTACAGCAATACAATACAAAAATAAATAAAACTCTTTCTAGTGATCTACTGTTCCCATGAGCACGAAATCCAGTTGTCCACACAGGACAAAATACCATCCGTAGTACTGTAGCTGGTAGGCAGAATCTGACAAAAACCTACCTCATCTCCAATGCACCTCCAAATCACCCAGCTGTAATACTGCTAAATACAGTAACAAAGCAATAGTGATAATTACCAAGATACTGCACCCTCCCCCCACCCCGCCCCCCAAAGATGGTGTACAGGTATAACATTTGATAAAACATTCTTCCTTAAACTGAAACAGATCATGCTTGCGGCCTATCACCCAGCATGTAGGTCTATCCCAACATCAGGTCAACAGCCAATCACGTTGCAATTCAGACCCTCGCCATGGACTTGGGCTATAAACATTCACAACGTGATGGTCCGTGAGAAACAATGGCTGTTGAGTTAGTGCTGAACAGAAGGAACACGTCGTAGAAAGTTCAGAAGCGTTTGGATATTATGTGTCAGACTGAACAGAAACGCAACCAGTAAGAAAGCTACTTATTACTGCTGGAAATACAGAATTTGCACTATTAGAAAAACATCTGCATTCTTATCATGGCAATTTAATGAGTGCAATTATTTTCAGGGCTTTGTGCTTACTTTTACAAGTTTGCCACTAATGCTAGTAAGATAAAAATGTATGTAGCACAAAAAAATGAATAAAAATTTTGCCTAACTACTTTATTAATCCCAGAGGGAAACTGCTTCTCTGCATTTAACCCATCCCCCTGGGGGGAGCAATGGGCAGCCAGCCACATGCAGCACCCCGGGACCACTGAGTGTCTTGCACAAGGACACACCCGGGATTCCAGCCGGGAGACTTCTGGAACCCAGCCTGACGTTACTCCAACCAAGCCACCAGGCCGCAACAAGGAACAGTGTATGTGACCAGCAAATGTGTTTTTTTCATCTTTGCGCAAAAATAAATAAATAAATAAAAAACTGTTACATTGTTGGAAAAACAAACAAAAATATAAGTTGTGTTAACAAATATTGTTTGTAAACATCAATAATTAATTTCGAACTATAACGAACATGTTTGTGTGTTCATTCTTTAGTACTAAGACAAGTCATCTTTAAAAACTGAAAACATTGATACGAAACTCTCCATCATAAACAGTGGAACTGGTCAATACAGAAAAAAGCTGTGATAATATTTTGCCCAAATCGCCAAATGAAATAGTACTGGCAATAACAACAGCAGCAAACAAGTGTTTTATTCATTGAACCCAGACTTTTCAGCTGACCAAAACTACAAAGTTAGTTCTACATACCGAACCTATTAACAGGTCTGGACCTAGTCCAGAACTGTACAAGATTTCCCCTACATCTCTTTCACACATCAGCCTAACACTACCTGTGGTATTGTTTTTATAATTAACTACAAACTATGTTACATTTGTTCAACTATACCTCTTCACACAGAATGGACAATGCATCAGTTTGCATTCACCAACAAAGTTTACTGCATAGTGCGCACACGCGCGCGCGCACACGCACGAAATGTTTTGTTGGCCAAATGTTTATTAGCTGTCACCGCTGGCTTACCTGAAAACTGTACCCTGCTTTGAACACCATCCAATTTGTCGCTGGGGGCACAGCTGGGGCACAGAAACAGCCGAGTCAGTGATGCCCGAGAAACGTCCCGATTTCAGCGTCTTGGCGGGAAACGTGGGGCGGGACCGAAGAGACCGTCCATTCCTGGTACGCAGCAGGCCGGCGATAAACCGTCCACTTAGCGCCTCGCTAATGAGGAGGCAGTGTGTTTGACAGCTGGAAAGTGAAAGCAGTCTAAGAAGACAACCGCAGAAGCTACTGCTGTGATGGTACCCATTCCATCACACCAAAGGACGGGCACGTGCGCACGCGCGCATGTCTGCATGTGCATGTCTGAAACTACAAATCCAAACCATCTCAGCCATTACGGGCTGAAAGAGATTTTTAAATACTTCGTCAGATAAATGTTACCATCTTCCTCTCATCTAATTTGCATCAGGTAACTACAAATTAAACCACCTCCCCG
Source organism: Chitala chitala (assembly GCA_025773905.1). NCBI lineage: Eukaryota > Metazoa > Chordata > Actinopteri > Osteoglossiformes > Notopteridae > Chitala > Chitala chitala. The sequence continues at coordinate 14,691 of JABJVR010049374.1, read as the reverse complement.
TTCTTAAGAATCAGCAAGACTTGTGCGAGTACAAGGATGGGATAATTTTTAAATGTATATTAAAAAAATGAACTATGTTTCAGTTACAGAGAGGCAGGGAGATTTTCATAACTCTGCACAGCAGCAACACCATGGAAGGCAGTTACTGCCCATATAGCAACACCAGTGATTAATATACAGTGTTAACAGGATTGCAGAGTAGTCAGAAGGTGGCGCTGTTTCAGCCAGTGCAATTAATTCACTAGAGCACAGTAATAAAATAACACCTGAATACTCACCACCTACCCGGGCAACTCGTCCTCCTCTCTCCAGCTCTCTGGAAGACATGAAAGATGGATGTCATTAGAATCAGGGCTCGTGACAAGGCTTCATGATCATTGGGGGGGGGGGCACATAAAGACTGATCAGCTGAGCGATGAAAGCAAAGCGCCCTGTGCCAAAGTTACGCTCCTCACTGTGTTCACCAACATCTACTCGATGTCAGAATACAACTTTGCTTTGGTCACTAAGGTAAACTGCCAAAGAAATCTAAGCCTATGATGGTTTCGTATTTGTAACATTTACATCTTAAAAGCTCTAAGGTCAAGTTCAGGGGACACTTCGGTAAAATTAATTTTCTGAAGCTCCGAGCGTTCTTTTACATTTACTCCACAGTGACATACTATTTTCAGCAAGAGGGCAGGCATATATATGGTTTGCATATAACGATACATTTCAACCGGCACCAACAACAAGAATGACAGTTTGACAATGGGTTGTGTTTTTTTATATATATTCACTTTGCTTCAAAAGCACTGGAGTTGCTATGCAACAGGAGACTCATTCATTTAGATTTCAACAAGGTTTAGTAGACCGAGTTTCTCGGTGAGGACATAATACTTGCAATAAAAAAGCTAATCCATATAAAACATTTTCAATTATACTAATATCTCTATTAGTGCTACCTTGTTTAACACTTTTCCTATAACCCCATTTCATGTTAACCTTTAGAGTTATGTAACAATTTTATTTAATCTGTAAATTCCAAAACAACTGTTTTCAAATGTTATATTTTCTGTGCTTAAATATTAGTAATACTTTCTGTAGTCGTTTGACATTAAAAGTACTCGGTTGCACATGGAGTTTCAATGTATACACATCTCTATGTCATATACTTTTATTCAATAACAGTGCTCTTTCATTTATAAATTTGTAAAGAACACACATGCATGCACACACACAGGACAGGGCACTAGTTTAGGTATTTATTACTTGTAAATCTGTCTCTTATATAGCATGCATGTGAAATATAATTAGTAGTTTTTTCTAAAAATAAATGGCCGCCTCTTACCTCCACTGCAAATGCTATATAGTATAATTGTTGTACATATTACTATGCTACTATCCATAGCCAAAAGAAAATGGCATTTACCAAATACCCAACTGTAAATAAAAGTAATGTTAACAGATACAAATCAGTGATATTTTAAAGAGTTATCACCTCACGTGCTCTTTAACAGACTGATTGGACTAAAATGGCATTTGGAGAAAAAGACTGATAATTAAGTCACACTCAGATCACACAATTTGAGATAAAATAGCATAAAAGAGATTTTAATAAACAAATTTCCCCCAAAAGGAACTAAAAAAAGAAAAAAGATTTGACATGTATATAAAAGAATCTACTCTTTCCGTATGCGCAGAATATAAATTATACTTTTTCAAAATGATTTACAGTGCTAGACATTTCTTGAATATTTATGCTTAGTCTTTGCAAGTTGAAAACTACTCCAACTTCGTAATGCTAACACCAGCTCTCCCTGAACCGACCTACATACAGAACATTGTGGTCCATGGCATAAGTCACAAAATGTTTACTCAAACTAAGATGTAACAGGAGCTAATAATGATAGGCCAGGTCAATAAAGTTAATTCAAAACAATAATGGTGGTCAGGGTCACAGTGAGCCTGTAGTGCATCCTACACAAAGAAGACGGCAGGGTGCAAAGCAATTCTTTGTCTCTTAGAAGTTTCAGTGGGCATAATATTAAGCACAGAACTTTCAAACATGACCTTCTTTGACAGCCAATAAAAAGGCGTCTGCCTTACATAGCTGAGCATTGCTGCAATTCCTTGGTGTGCTACCAACAGGAAGTTTGCAAATTGGAAAAAATATATGAAAGCAAAACTTGCATATGTTATATATAGTACATCATAAAAAAACAAGTAGAGAAGCCATGACCCCTCAAAGCCAAGAACTCTTTTTTTTTTTGTTGGTCATCCAAAGTTCAAGCAGACAAATGACTTCATGATGGTCGATCTGTTGGTTCTAGTTAAGTCCAATTTGAATGCAAAGTTTTAATGAGTTCTGTCATCTAACGTCTAACATGTCAATGTCTGCAATAAAAGTAAACTGTGCTGACAGAATGAATGACACTTTGGCTGGTAACTACCAGAGAAAAAAACATTTAAAAACGTATTTAGAGCAGAAGACGCACGTGAAAACTCTAAATTATATTTCCAGTTATGGTTTCCACAATAAAAATCAACAACATTATCCTGTAGCTTCTAAGCATTTGGGGATATGAAAACCGTTTACAACTTTAGATGGGTTATAGAAACCCTTGAGAATGATTAATAGGGGTATTAAAACATTTTAACTTTTAAGGTCATTGAGCCATGATGACTGTCTATCCCAGAACATGCATACAGCAAGTTAAGTTTAACCTTGTGCCTTTGACCTCTGGAGGGATACCAGAGGACCTGGAGGAAAGTCACACCTGGAGAACACCCAAAAATACTGATGTAGATGAATTGTACAATACAATACCCAAGGAGATGAACCCACAAGCTTGGAGGCATGAAACATTAACACTACCCACTACGCCACACAAACTCAGTATAACCCGCTAATTAAAAACTCTGACTTAACTTTTAAAACAGCCTAACTTTTAAATCACGCTTCTGAGGGCCCAATACACATATTAACTCTTCTGTACTGCATTCATACACTCCTTAATGTTGTGACTGAATTCTGACAGTCTTCACAATGCTAAACTTCATTTAATTATGGAAAATATTTTACTGAAAATTTCCCTTCGTAGTGGAGTCGACCATGAACAATGAAAAACAATACTGATGGTAAAATGACTTGAACTTATGCAAAAGGAAAGATACTTTGACTTCTTCCCAATTAATTTCATGTTCAACTATATCAAAGCGATATATTAAAAACCTCATGTTATCTACATTTGTTTTTTTAAAGTGCACAAGATGTTCACCTTCGGTGGACTATCACTACCCCATTTATTTCTCAATTGCAAGTTAATAACAAACAGTCATAAACTTCGTGAAAAGGCTCTGCAGCATCGCAAGTATCAGTAATTAGTACCCAATTAAAATGACTTTACCGGTGTCACTAATTTTAGAGGACAAAAATTTGTTAGCAAAAACCAACTGGAAAAAGGAAGAGGAAAAAAAAACGGTGAAACCTTCCAATGCTCGTTCAAGCCATACCTAATTAACTGTCAAATAACATCACCATTACTCAAATATTCCTAACTTTGTAGACAAAAAGGAGACAGTTAAACCATCCCCAGATGGGACAGCGTCCCAAAGCGCAGGGGGTACAGCAGCGCGCGCAGTTTCACCCTCTACAACAGAGCCAGTTAAATAAGGATCCGGGTTTTTACCCAATTAACTGAATTTACAGAATTCAAACAGAATTTAAACCGCTATAGATCATTTTAAACTTCTCAAACCAGACGTTAAAATAACGGAGCTTTAGTGAACAATGCAAAGAGACCTGGTAAATTAATAAGCAAATCCACAATCCTTACAGGTGTCTGCGATCACATGGAGAAGAGGTCCCAAATCTGTCATTTATTACAACACAAAACTACACGGCTACGGGCCGGTGCTGCTCATTTTATAACCTGCACACACCAGCTGAGATCCTGGATAATCACAGTGTTGCTACACTGTGATGGACTAGTACAAATCAGCGGTCCCGGAATAGGATAAATCTTTTCCTGGCAAAAATGAGGAAATTAAAGGGACTCGCCGGTGCAGGCCTAGCTAAGCGCCTAGCGGGATGGCTGGCACCAGCGGAGAGAAATGCAACCATCACCGGTGTCATGTACGGAGCCTGTGGAGGGAAACTGCCAGCAGAAAGCATAAGCGAGTCTCGCAGAAGTGCGTGTGAATACGGGCAGGGTAAATAATCAGGCTGGATGCGGACAGGGGGTGATTAAATTGCCCCAGATGATGAGACAGAGTTGCGTGCGCTCCTGGCTGGCGCTGTGCACCGGCTGTCCGGCGCACAAGCGCTCACTTCACACACACACACACACACACACACACACACACACACACACGGCCCCTGCAATAAAAAAGGCATTAACTTAAGCGATCAAGACACTTTCAGGACGGCCACACAAGTCTAAAAACGCTGCCTGCATTTTCAGATTAAATTAGGAGGGGGGCAGAACAGCCAGCCCGCAAACTATCAACAAATCCGACAAAGATGCAAAGTAAACACCGCACCAGGTGAGCGGTCTCGGATGCAAACACCAAACGTCCCGTTACACGCGGCGGGATCACATCCCCTCCGCGCTTTTCCGCTGATTATCGCACCCAAGCGCGGGGAGCGTCGCACAACGGGGGAAATACAAGCTGGCAGCAAGTTGGGACCGTGCCCCCTTTCAGCACTACGCCTGCTGCTCCTACAACAGCACCCAACTCCTGGAATAAGGATAAATGGACAAAAACACAACCCTGCGGTACGATTTACCCCAGCCTCGGCTCAATCACCGACGCCTCATCTGGAAAAAAAAAACAGCGAATCTGCCCCGAAGAGCAATAAAAGTTACAAAGGCACGCAAATAAAACTTGCGATCCGTAATAATAAAGGATCCCGCGATGCACTTACCCTCTCTTTTACTCACTTGAGCAGCAGTCAAACCTCCTTTCCTCGCACACAAATTATTTAAATAAATATTTACAAACACCCTGTACCTATCTTCCGATTTTCTCACAGGACTTGAATTTACAACGTGGCAGGTCATATATCCTCCATTAAATGCGACAGAATTCACCTTGTGCCGTTTTTGATTTTTTCTTTTAAATTTAATTTGCCTAAAAAGAGAGAAACTGAGATACAAAACAAGAACTCTTCTTCAATCTCATTCACCCCCGGCCTCAGCACAGTCGTTATCAATGCGCGCAGGAAGAGGGAGCGAGAAGGGGGGCAGGAAAACGACGGGGTAAAACGCACAAAATGTGTTGGTGCCCATTCCAGACGATGCATCTGTAATTACCAAAAAGGGTACGGGAAAAAGAGGATTGTCATAAGAACGGCCAAAGCGCAAATTAGTGCTGAGAGAGGGGACTACTTTATGTGTCAGTGCGGCGAATTTATTTCACTTTGCCTAAGGAACGGGAGTATTACGGCTCCCATTGCCTAGGGAAAAAACCCGGATGTAAACTGAGTGAAACTCATGTGGAGTGAAGTAAGTCGGTGCAACTCAGCCTGGTGCGAAGAAGTACTGAGATCAGCCCGTCTCTGTTACGGACCTGTACCGCCCCGTGTCACACGTCCTAATACACAATAATCAAGGGACTATACCACATAAAAAATTCCTTTCACGTCTCAACCCGCTTAAACGTACTGGCCTGTGATAATTTTATTAGCACATTGTGTAATAAATTGTTCTATAACAGGATACTAGGATTGAAGGATAATAAACCAGCTTTCTTAGAAATAATGATAATTGCAATAATTATGACTACATGGGCATGCATCAGGGCATGAGTACTGGCACGGATGAAGTTCATTCATTGGCGAACGTAGCACGTATAAGGTGTTTCCTGATATGTCATTAAAATGCCAACACTGCAATAACGTTTAAAAGCCCGTGGTATATACATATCTTGATTTGAATTCAGTAGAAATTTAAATTAATACTTGCATATTTTATGAATGCTTTTAAAAATTTAAATTGTAGTAATAAAATTGTAGGTTACAGGCCTACCGATGAAGTATTACTGTAGTTTGAGCACACAAGTACACATGCAATATTAGCACGCTTTAAAAATATAAATATAAGAATTGTTTAATCAAATTAAAGCTAGTGAATATTACCAACATTCATTTATAGGAGGCCTAACGTGGAAACAAGTTTGATTAATGGTATGCATATTATGGAAAAAAATAAGGCAGTTAATCATTCTGCTTTAGAATGCAAATTTGTGTATGGAGCCTACCACACAAAAATGCTAAAAGCTCTGTAAAAATCCTGGAAAATAGTACCTTTTAAATATACAAGTACTGAAATAATTAAAATAAGGAGCCAATACTGAAAAAACATTTTTTATCAAACTCAGTTGTTTTGAATATACTACAGAAAAAGGGGGAAGAAAAGGCTTTGGTTTTAAAATGGCTATCACTGAAATTATTAACATGTTACATTAGATTACCTGAAGAGGTCAATAATCGACCTTACCAGACTCTTATATTCATGGAATATGCATTTAAAGCACTATTATTTTGTACATGTTGAACATCTGCTCTAGCTTAAATGAAATATGATTTCATTCCTCAAGGTTTTTCTACCTGTAAATTTGACCATCACACCACAGCGCTTTGAAACCATGGTAACCTAAGACAAAGGACTTGGCTTTATGTGTTTCTAAATCACCCTGTCTTTGGCAAAATGCCCTTCAAAATTCCAGTGGAGAGTGTTCCTGCTGGGGTTCTTTGACGCAGTGGGCTCATGAAAAGCCGCTGAAGGTGTCACTCAGCATTTTGTCAGTATTGATTAGTCTGCATCGGGGCAGATAATCATACCTTTGAAAATTGCCTTTTAAGACATTTCCCCTGCATTAAGAGAAGCAGGTCATCACATGTTAGGAGAAGTAATGAGTGTCTGATTTTAAAAACATTTTGTATGCAATGTATATATTTCATTAGAATTTTTTATTTAATTTAAATGTTTTTTTTTGTCATTTTGTTATTTAATGTTTTAAAAGTCTTTTTTTCTGATCAATTAATTTTTCACAGTTCTGTTGAAATACATCAATGTTTCATAACCTGGAGTCTGAAGATAAAAAGACAGCATTTGTGTGTTTTGGTCTTTTGAAATCAGCTAAGATATTCTGTGATGGGTTCAGCTTTTGGTTGACAGAAAAGATTTAATGATTTTAATATTCTGTATTTGTTTTGCTAAATTACAGTTATCCGCTTGCTTATTTTACAGCCATCTCTGGGGGTGTTAGTTAGGGGGTTACAGGGAGTTTATTGCAAGCAGCATAAGGCCCAATGCTGGACACATTACCAGCCTGTTACTGTACACACACCATAAGTGTAATATGGAGTTAAAAACTCACCTTAGCGGCCAGACGAAAACCCTTGCATGTATCAGGACAACATGCAAACGTCACATACATACTGTCAGAAGCCAGGTTTGAACCTGTAACCCTCTAAGTGTAAAACGACAGCATTAACCACTGAGTCACCCCACAAATTTTCTCTCTCTCTCTTAGGATGGATTCAGACTAAAGAAGTGTTAGTCCTACCTTTCTCCAACACTCCCTGTATGCATATGTGTAATTTCTAGCCTCTTTAGGAGTCAGGCTTCTGCATTTTGGCCTCGGATGTGTTTATCCGTCAACAGCCCCGTTATGTAGGAAAATCCCAAATGGCCGGAACAGAAACTATGGATGAACTAAACTTATGTATTAGCACTGTGATCGATGCCTGTCCTTCTTTTATAAGTATCTCACGGACTTCTGCTCTTGGCTAACACTGCATTATAATTTATTAAAAGTCTACCTTGACATAATTACCACAACTCATAAGCTGCTGACTTGCAATTACAATGCTTTGCATAAATCGTTCCAGTTCATTAACTTTAATCATGGTGGCTGTAACTGCATTTGATAATTGTTTACAGTCCTTATGTGGTTGCTCAACAGGTAATGTTTTTGGGTTTAACTCCAATCCTAACCGACACATTCTCCAATGTGTTCCCTGCTTTGGATCCTGTGTCCTCTGAGTTTGGTTCCAGATTTTTTGTGATTCTAGACTGGACAAGTAGATATTCAGTATGAATGAGGGTGAAAAAAAAACAAGTTATTTAAAATAAAATACGTATGACATCTATTCTATATTTTAGCCAGAACGGTACAAAATTCTTATAAGGCTTTCTCACTTAGTCATTTAAAGGATAATGAGGTTATTTAAATCCATCTTGAGCTTTTTAAAAGTTTGTCATATTTAGATGAGGTGACAAATATGTGTATTACTGCATTTTAGTTAGTGTATAAACCAAAAATAAAATATTTGTGGTCAGTCGTGCACATCCATGTTAAAACTTATGATTGCAATATGTTATGCCTGTTGGAAAATGACTACAAATTTCTTTAATATGATGTCTTCTTTGGGTTTAAAAAAATTCCTTTAATATAGTATTGTAGTATTTGATCATGGGACCTATTGTGTAGTTCTTTGGCATCTAGCACTGATGCTCTAATCTTGTGGAAGACTTACACTGAACTAAAAAGTCACAAATCCTGTAATGTCACTCCTGGCCATCAGGGGTGAGGAAGTTCGCTGCATTGTGGTAATCACTGCACAGGGACTTGGGGGGACTTTTATACACCGGTTGTTCAGATGTTCGGTCCACTTTTAGTGACAAAAATAACAGTCAAGACAACACTTTTGTTTGTCTGGTAGAGCCTGCAGGGAAAACCAGCAAGATGTTTGGTGCTGAGAGCCTGGTCTCATCTCCCCAGTGACAGTATCACTGACTCCTCCATTACAGAAAGCCTCCCAGTGAGGGTGTTTCCAGCCTTTTACAGACCTCCGCATGAACAAATATTTATTCGGTGTTAGAAGTACGAGCAGATGGTTGTTTTTAAAACTCCCAGGTGTGAAGTTTCTGTTTGCTTGCATGTTACGGCCATCCACAAATGGTTGGAGTGGGACCAGCGTACCTTCGGCTGGATAAATGCTACTGTCTGACATTTTCTCAGTGCTGGCTTGCATCTTGTATGAGTTCTTACCAACTCAGGTCACCTTGTCACTGCTGTATGCAACCAGAACTACTGTTAGGTACTCAGAGACAGTGGATTGGCTGGATCTTCTCCTCATTTGCTGTCACTAGTATCTACAATGTGTAACACTGACATGCCTTGTTATATTGGAGAATTGGGTAGCCAGTTGACCTTAGAAGGTTTTTTCTCCAAACTGTGGAGCTTTTGGTTCCTCTCCTCCATTGTTGGCTGATTTTAACTTAACTTTTGGTTTTATTTATTTTTAATAGCAGTAATTAATTCCTGTAAAGCACCATGAGCCAACTAGTTGCAAAACACACTATGTAAAATTAAACTGAACGTTGACACTGTAAACCAATTGGTAGCACGTATATAAAGTACTAAATTGCCATAAATGCAAACTGTTTTTGGTCAATGCACAGTTAAAAATTTGTTAAAAAAATACATTTAAGGTTCTTGGTATATGATTTTTAAACACAGAACAACAGCAATAAATAATATACCTTTGTGTGTCCGTTGCATGTTGTAGCCATGTAATAATGCTCTCATCTGGGGAACAAAACTTAAGCGTTGGCATTTTAACAAACAAAGCAAATTAAGCATTTGTTTGTATGTAAACACACTTGGAGTGAAGTAAAATACCTAAGTGTTATAGTTAATGTAATCATACTTTCTCTTGTCTTTGAAGTGTCACTAGCATACTTTGTCATATTGAACAGACTGCAGTGCATTTACTCGTGTCCTTGAGGGAACTGAATAAAAACCTGCCAATAATGAACTGTATGTTCATACATTATAAATACAAATATTTTCAGTTCAAATACATTTTCTCATTTTTCTCAGCCTCCTCTGGCACAGATAACAGCGCTACAGGTTTTCCTATAGGTTTTAATAAGGCTGTTGAACTCTACAAATGGACGCTGAATCTGGTGACTAAGGTATTCACTTCTAAATGTTGATTAAATTTTCTGGCAGTCTGTGTTTGGCTGCCTTCATGCTTTTCAAACTGTTGTCATGTTGGGAGGTGAGCCTATATCAAACCCATAACCTGTCGGCCACTGACAAGCAGCCAGTGTGAATATTATTACGTGTTGTAGAGTTAATTACGCCACTTATCTTGACAAGAGCTCAATGAAAGCAGTGGAAGAAAAGCATCTCCACTAGTGCAAAAGAACAGACTCAGATTCAGTTGGTGCCTTACTGTCATTATATGCCTTATTCTGGAGATGTTTCTAAACAGGATGTTCACACTATGGTTTGTGTTTGTAGTTCATATACAGTTGGTGAGCGCAAAATAAAAGAGCATAGAACTTAGGTCCCTCACCATCCTTCTCTCTGTTTTTGAACAAGATGCATGTGTTCTTTTCATATGATCTCCTATTGCTGGAATATCCCCAGTCCTGGGCTCTACATTTGTGGACCTTGTGTTTTTGCATCTCTTACTTTGCTGAACAATACTAGTTGCTGGTCTACTATAAAAGGACTGCCTGGGCTTTCCAATGATGGCTCATTTGCTAGGGTGGTACGCTGACAACGTCTTCCCTTCTCCACAAAACGGCTTAAAATTGCAATATATTTCCTTTCCTTTAGTCTCAGGAGGATAATTGTACAAAGTGGCATGTTTAATTTTTTTTACATTTCTGTCTGTTGCTCTTGCCTTAGCTGCGGAGATCAATAACCATTTGTCCCTTTTATCAGCTCTGTGGTTTTTCCCTATAGTGGGTTGCTGACAGCTGTTGTCACACGCGGTGCCCTATTTTTATACACAAGTAAAGCAAGATTTACAGAAAATATTTTTTTAGGCCTCAGTTGTTCAGTCCGCATTCCATTGCATTGTGTTATGTACTTAGACAATGCATGTTTTAAGGTTCAGTCTTTTTCACACCTATGCATTATGGGAGGTGCCTTGCCTTCAGTGCTGTGCTTCTGTTGCAGGTTATCTGCAGAACCCAGACATAGGTCAGGCTTAAAGCAGTTTAATAAACTAAATAGAAATTCCGAGAAAAGAAGATAAAATTATCTCTAGAGCCATAGTTTGCCATCCAATCAAAACATGTTGAACTCAGACAGCAGGAGTTAAGTGAGGCAGAACTGGAGCTTAAATAAAGCCTGGAACAAAAGATCTGAAAACAGGTACCTGAGAAATGACCAGTAAGACCAATATTAAAAACCCGGTGGGTTGTGCTGACTGGGCAGTCTCCACACTTTTACTGTGGGTTCTATTACAAATTACAAACACATAAATATATTACAATAAAACACTGTTTTATAGATTTACCAATTAATAAAAGGTGGCTCCTTATCTGTAGTTGTCGTGTAGTCATTTGACACTTTTGGAGTTCATTTCATGCTCCATATAAAGTAATTTGATTTTTGTTTTACCAGAATTTAATTCAGATTTATTATGGCTTCTCATGTTCTGTGAAAAATATCCATAAACCACAACCAATACGTTGAGTTTAATGACATACTCTCAAGTGGGCGACGTATTTATAACTGTACAGTTATCCCTCTGTATAACTGGGGGACCGGGGGTGGTTTGACACGCCAGCTGCAACCTTCCATACTGTATATATCAACACCTATTATGCTAATACAAATTAAAGTACACATATTTTCTCTAAGCAGTAACGATCACCGATGCAGTAAAGAAAAACACCAACACTAATTTATATAGCGAGTTAGATTGAATTGTAACTAGAGCTTTTGGCTGACCTAACCAAAAAACCACCCCCTAAAGAATCAATCCTGATGGATGTTTAACACTAAAATAGTATTTATGCCAAATTTAGACAAAAGAGTAACCGACGCGTATCCAAAGCTGGCGCAAACTAGGATTGTAAAATAAATTTCTTTATTGTTTGAATGCAGCATGCCCGTCAAAGGCAATGCCCGGCTGTATGAAAAAAATCAGTACACAGACGCACTTCGCACGAATTGTAACAATGAAGTGCTAAATCCCAAGGGCAGATTGAACTCGCCTTTGTCCTGAACGAACGAACGAACGCGCGCGCGCGCGCGCGCACACGCACACACACACACATATATATATATATATATATAGTGTAGTTATTAATTTGTTAATTAGGTTATCTTACTGAATGCGTTTTGTAAATTACAGCTGTTTACCGATGCATGATAACTAACACCTGACAGATATTAGTTTTAACGAGTATAGCCACGTATCTGTATAAAGTGACCGTAGGACAGTGCGTGTTCAGTTGCAGCTGTTCATTAACACATGTGCAAACGCTGTGCAATTTTACTGACAAAAAACGTCAAAGTTTAAACGCCATTTTATCGAGTTATTGGTGTTATTTCAAACGACACACTCTTTACCTATATAACCACACAAAGTAGCGTTTTTGATGTTCTTATCCAAAGCGTCATCAGTAAAACACATCTAAGAAGTGAAATTATATTTCAAAGTCAAACGTGTTCATTAAAATGCGTGATTTCATGCCGAACACGAATCTGTTTAGTGCAGTTGTCGTGCAACCCCTATTCCATTCCTCACTGTGACGGCAATCATTTAACAGACACACGTGCCGTGACTCCGCTACATGACTCCCCTATGTGACTGCGCCGAGACTTCGCTGTATGACTCCCCTATGTGACTGCGCCGTGACTCCGCTATGTGACTGCGACGGGAGCATCGCTTGTAATACCACAGCAGATGGATTAGTCAAGGCAGGGTTTTCTCCACGGACAGATTGACACTTGAAAAGGCGAGATTGTATTTCCTTAAAGCGACGAACTGTTGTGTTGTAGCCTTACAGGATTAAAAAAAATCAATAAACATCATTTTATGTATTGGGTTACTGTTCTGTAGTGTTTGCTTTTGTTTCTTTTTTGCATTACATGGTGTTGTGACAGTTTCCCAATCAAATCGGACCCCGTGAAAAGAGACATTAAGGAAACCGCTGTTGTTTTGCATTTACAGCGCGCAGTCTGTAGGTGGAGCCATTGCCTTTACACATTACCGTCATTGGGACGCGATCGTCACACCGGCTCCGTGAAATACGTGCGGAATCGTTTTGTTTTATTCGTCGGTTGCAGGACTTTATAAAAGGAGCATTTACGCATTTGTTTCGTTTGCAGTCTGTTTTTAAGACGCGCGGTGCTGACAGTTGAGCCCAATGTTGTAAAAATCAGAAATGATCAGATGAAGCACAGCTGCATGGCAGTCTCTGAGCACGTTTTTATCGTGTCACTTCGCTTTGCAGGTCCGCAGGATGTCCAGAAACAGTACGGAGAGCTGGGTGTAAGAGAGGCATGGGTCGTAATTCGCCGATCATCGCAATAATATCGCTCGCAGCAGACTTTATATGGGAAGAATACATCTTTCGTGTCCGTGGATCTGTTTTAACAATAAAAATCTGAAAAGGTCCGTGGTAGTATTGAAATGCTGTATGGTTTTGCTTATAATTCAGAACACCAGTGAGAAATGTTATAGCTATGTGAAATGGTTGTACTTAATTTAAAATAAGTTGGTAATGGTTCAATATAAATAGTAAGAATATACAGTGTCTAGCGGGTGTTATGTAGTTTCTTTAACAAGCAAAGAACTGTCGGGCACGAGTGGATTTTATGGCTTGGAAACATATTCTTACTAATTTATCAAGATTGTATTACACTGTGTGGGGCAACAGTGCTATGAAACATGTAAAAAAAATTCACAGTGGAAAATGGTGCAAATAGAAAACCGCTGAATTATAACGAATACTTCCTGCATATTTCGCACTATGCAATTCCTAGATCAGCAGTGGTTGATATTTTGGCCACTTCTGAGTCCGCGAGTTTAACACATTTAAACAGTCAGATAAATAGAACAATTGGTTACTGAAACAGTCTTTAGTATTTCGTTATTGTAATATCTAATAAAGTTTTGGTAGAGATATTTAGGCCCCTTCTAATTGGTGCGCGCGCGTGTGTGTGTGCGTGCGTGCGTGCGTGTGTGTGTGTGTGTGTGTGTGTGTGGGGGGGTGTGTGCGTGTTTTTGCTGACATTTGGCACAGCGCTGGTAATTCGTACAAGAAGATCAAAACCATGGCTGTGATTCTCAGCCGTGTAACTGTTTATCTTTATGTCCAAGAACAGAGTGGATAATTCTTCAAACATCACAAAAGCAAAGTGTATCATGTGTAAATATCAACACGTTTGCATTCAGTTGTGCATTTCGTGCAAACATTTTTCAATGGTTACCTGTTTGTTCATAGCTCAATAACACGTAAGCATTTTTACTCATCATTCTTACTACGAATCTTCTGACCTAATTTATAAGGGATACACAGATTCACGTGTGGGCGTTATTGAATTTCCTCTATATGCAGCAAAGTACATCGTACATTATGGAGACAAGATAAACCAGGTTTGGTTTAGACTGCGAGGTCAAAAGTTGTAAGTTTCAATCAGGTGTCTCCTTCCAGATTTAATTACTCTTGCAAGACCTTGGAAGGCTGTTTTTATTACTTCTTGGAACCTGCTGCTTCCGCAAGAATTGTCCAAGGCTATCACTGCCATCTGGGTCACACTACCCCCTTCTTACTTTCACTGTAATCAAGCTGGCATTGTAGAACTTAACCCACATGTAAGGGAATAGCAGACAGCTTAATATTGGTGGGTGGAGGGAGAGGGAGTTTGAGCAACTAAAATAAA